>VYZW01003074.1:0-97787 GCA_013401315.1 Balaeniceps rex | reverse complement strand
TTGGTGACAAAGCTATTAAGCTGAAGTTATATGTAACAAACGAGCAAGAGGGATTTAGTACATGTCATAAAATCCTGTATCTGGGACCCATGACAAGGCCAATAATGTCAGAGAAATGAGAGGCAATAAAGCTCTGCTTTAATTTATGATTTGCAAAACATCTGCTCGGATGAGAAGCATAAACCACAGGGCACATGAATGAGAACGTGTGTGTTGTGCAGAGGCTGTAATGAAAAGGCTAAAATTTGGTGTCTTGAATCAGTGATATAAAATCTTGAATGACTTCCAATAATTCTCTTGTACGGCTGCTCATTTCAGCTTGCTTAAGATTGTAACTACTAGAGCTAAGTGGGGTTTAGGTTTGTTTTATTTTTAGGCTTGCTAAATTCTTTGTTTCTACTGTTTCCCCAGCACGACTGATAAATCTGGATGTTCATTTCATTATGTGTGTTAATGTGATCAGTCAGGCAAAGAACATTTTATCTGAAAAAGAGGTACAAAGAGGTTTGTAGGTTAGCACATAAAGCTTCCCCCCACCAAAAAAAAGGTCAAGCGCAGGTTATAAACCTTTGTCATGATTTGTACGACAAAACTGGCATCCACAGCAATGGTGTTGCTACCCCGCTATTATTTTATTCCATTGTAAGCAGACTATCCCCCGCAGAAAGGACTGTGGTAGGATGCATCCTCGTTCAGGTACATGACGTGTTTTATTACCAAGCCATGAATTTGGATGGGTTTTCAGGAAAATGTCTTATCTGAACACACCATGTCCTACGTGTAGCAGCACAAGCCCAAAGCCAATGCGCTTGCCAAGTTTTTACTTTTGTATAACTGCTTTAGACCTTAGCCTAGATATATTTGCATACAACCCATAAGATCAGTGTTACTGTCTGAATAGTGTCGAAAGCCCAAAACATAAATGGGATTTAAGAGCAGAATCCATCTCAGGTTGTTACCTGCTTTCCATAGCTGTATTTTACTCTATGTTCTTCCAGAATTATTTGTCACTGTAAGCACAACATGCATTTGAAAAGTTAAAAAAAAAAAAAAAAAAGAGAGAGAGAGAGAAGGGGAAAAATGTATTCTTCAGCTGAAACACCTGGAAATGTTGTTTGTGTTAAATGGCAATGTAGAAATAGAGAGAACAATAAAAAATTTTGGGTGGAAACTGGTTTTATTCCCCAGGTGTTAGCTCATGAGACTAAATCCTGAGTTTAGAGAAAATACATTTCAAAGTTTTCTTTGAAAGGAGGTTTCTAAGATCATTGATTTTCTTATTCAGCTTTGGGGGATCATGTGTTAAGGAGATGTTTCTTATTTCCTTTTCCCCATCCTTTCTACCTATTTCTGTATATTTGTTACACTCTGGTGAATACAGTGGAGAGGGACAGAGGGAGAGAATCATCAAGAATTGTGAAGGTCACCTTTGGAGAATAATTAGTATGACAGTAATTGCTCAATTTGTGTCTGGAGTGAGAATGTTTTGAGAAAAAAGTTTCATTTTAGCATTTTTTACTCATTCCCTGCTTGCCAGAGCCTCTGAAGTTACAATTTCAGGGGACGTGCTCCAGGAGCTGAACCCCAGCCTGAGGTGAAACATTCTAGAAATGGGAATGAAATAAAACCTGCAGTTATCTTCCCCACAGAACTTCAGCTAGACTTTTGGGACTGAAAAATCAGTCACTCATCAACTTCACATGCGAAGGTGGACTTGTGGCTCTTGTAGGGCTATGGAGATGTTAGTTCATCCAGTCTGACTTGTCTGACCAAGGTCATGGAAGGTTTTGGACAGACGTAGCACATGGCACAGAGAGCTTCAGGAGATGGAGAACCTCTTGATTACCCCAGTGGTTTGTTCCAGTGACAGATCGACCACACTTTTAATGTTGTGTGCCTAATTCCCACCTTGATTTTCTCTGCCTTTTGACTTCCAGCCTTTATTTATTTTCTGTAGCAAACAAAGACCCCCCCATAGCTCCTGCCACTTTCACCTCATGAAGGTATTTATGTACCATGGCCAAATCATTGCGTTTCTTTTGTGATAAATGAACAGGACTGAACGTCCTTAGTTTTTCCCTGAGAGGTATTTTTCATGTTCTTGAGTAAGACAGATATTAATGTTGAAGGTGGTACTTGCTGAATGGATGAATGACAATTTAAAATTCAGATAAGCGGGAGGGCACCTGAAATGTTGATGGAAAATGACCCGCCTGTCTCAGTGCACCAGTGGCATGGGGAATACTGTTATTAATACTGTGGGTTCTGTTAACTCGAGCTGTGTTTTCGTTGCTGTGTAGAATCATCAATAAAGACCGAAACCCAGACATTGAACACGTAGATCTCCTGCAAGCTGAACCCATTGAGCTGAAATCATTGGTTTGCCATATTTTCGGCTCGCTGAGAGCAGGCAGCGCATTGCACCGTGTGTGTGGCCCCGGGCCTTTAACCGAGCGTATCAGGTGCAGTGGCTGTGCTCGGTCCCCAGTGAAATGGCTAGCATTTCAAAAAACCAGCACCGGCTTCTCCAAATGCCCCTAGTACCTCTGGCATCAAATCAGACTTACCGCATTTTGAATACATGATCGTGTAGTGCTGAGGGTTTTCCAGCTTATTTCTCCTTTCGCTGCAGATCATATGACGGTATAGACAAAGAGCGTTACTACTTTTGAAATGCGGTTTAAAATTTTATTGCTCAAATCTGTGATTTTAAATGTCTTAAAAAAAAATGTTGTTGTGATTTGCACTTTGGCTATAAACCCTGGGGAATCGGTAAGGTTAGCTTTCAGGTACCACTGTAGGCAAATATAGAAATAAATTGTAGATTTCAAAGGCTTACATGGCATTAATTACTGATTTTTTTTTTTATATTTATTTCACTTATTTTAGTTTAAAATACTAGCTATTGTAGAAATACTAACCATTAAGCTTAAATCTGAGCTCCAGTTTACATTTAAAATGTGACTTTTTTTTAGAACTAATGTTGGATGAATACTACCTGATTAATAGAAGTATTGTGTTGTCCATATGTTCTTATAGCCCTTTCTTCAGTAAGTGGAATCTCGATAACTGAAAGTGGTGCTAAGATGTCTAAAATAACACTAGACCCCTGTGTTCCTGCACCTGAACCCCATATTTCTTCAAGTGTCGTATTATTAAGATGAGGTTGTTTTTCATAAGCCATATAGAAAACGTCCCTGACAATAGAGGAATATTGCTTACTGATCAACAGATACCAAAGGATGGTGATCACCCCGCATCCTCATATTCCTATGTTTTGTTTCTTCTGCCCAGAATGAATATTGCCAGAAAAATTCTGGCCAGCTCACAATGAAATGAATTGCTCTTCCTCACATTTCTCTGTTTCTTTTGCCACTCTCACACATTCAGAATTACACATAATATTGTTTCAAAAGCTTTTCATTTGAATGGTGTCAACATGTAAAAGTAAATTGTATGCAACGAGAAGCTGTGTTAAAAAGATACCCTGTTCTGAGCAGATACTTTGCTCATCATCCAAACCTCAAAGGAAATGGGAAAAGTTCAGGAAATGTATTTTCCCTACAGCATTTGGCGTGGTATGGAAATAGGGAAGGGATGCAAAGAGCTGCTACCAGTAACATTTCCAGTTTTCCCATAGCATAATGGNAAAAAAAAAAAAAAAAAAAAAAAAAAAAGTAATAATATCACAGGAAAATGACAGCTATGACCATAAAGATTTATCTGTAAATATTTAAAAGGATTTAGTTCACTGTATTAAACTCTTGGTCAAAAAGTCATTACTTTCCAGTTGGTACAAAGCAGTTTGGGTAACAGTTTAAAAGAAGTAGTTTTATATAACTGACTGCCCGTTCCTACTAAGCCCGTCCCACTTCACAGACGTCAGTAAGTCTTTCTTTGTACACACCTGAAACGTGGCCGCTCAGTGCTTGTAGGTTTTCTTTGAAATGGCTTCTGTCGGAGAAGGTTGGAGATAGATGGAGAAAAATGGAAAAAGACCCAAAGATTATGAGAAAGTTAAGATTTCTGAATGTGGCCCAGAGGGGAATAGATTGCAGGGATGAAATGTAACCCAAACTGAACAGCATCTTGTTCTACAAACAGTCTACTGACTTCAGTATATGAAATACTATTAAGAGTGATTTAGGACATCAGCTGGTTGCCCTGCGCTCTTTCTGTGTGTCGGTACGCAACTTTCTGTAGATACAAATTCATGGGCATACTGCTTTTACAAGTCTTGAAAGCTATTTTTTTTTTTAAATAGTGCTAATCCTGTTGGAAGAGAGAGCTAGTTTTACCCTGTAACTAGCACGTTGTATGCCTTTTTCAGTAGTGTGTGTACCTCTCAATGCTGTATATTATGATGCAGACACCTAAACCAGAAGCAGCCATATTTTCAAAAGATAATTGGGTGTTAAGATGCAAAGGTGAACGTCTAGGCAGCTGTGAAGAGTCCCATCTGATGCTTATCTGCATTCCCCCTGCACTTAAACATTCGGAAAATCTAGCCCGTAGTAAATTGTACTGAGACGATGGTAGAATCCAGCAGAGAAAGTCACAGAAGGGCAAAGAGGAATATTTATAAAAACAGCCAATTCATCAAGTTTTTATTCATTAAATTTTTCAGGAAAGATTTGCCCTCCTGAAATAAAGAGATATTTGATAAGCGTAGTATAGTCTGCATTTATGAGGTTATTCTTGCTCTTGCACATTGTGTAGGTGGATAATTAATGACTACGCATTTTTACTGGTTTCCTTCTTTAGGAGTTAGGTGGTTAGGACTTGTCTCGCCCATTCTGCCTGGTTTGGTAGGGACTGGAGAAGGATGAGCTTTCCCTGATGAATCACCACTACAGCTTGAGGAACTTGCACCGTTTTACATCTGCAGGTATAACACAAACGTGCGTTTTTTAGTCACTGATCTTATAGCAGAATGAGGGAGGATGGAGACTACAATGAGTAGTCTAATCATTCACATCAACGCAAATTTTAATTTCAGTGAGCGCAGATCCAGCCCTAAGAGCTGCCTGCAAAGTGCATTGAAGTCATTGGTAATATTGTTGAATCTGTGTATTTGTACAAAGCCCTCTGGCCCAAGCAAATAAATTACATTTAAATATTCTTATTATCTAATGTTGCTCCTTTTCTTCTTATCATCTCTTCTCCCACCCTCTCATATTATTTTTTTTTTCCTTGTGTCTTCTCTTCTATTCAAAAGAAAATATCACCGAGGAGAGTAGTAGATTTTTGTAAGGTTATATTTGCAGTAGGCTGCAAAGAAAGAAGTCCCCATTATTACTGAAAACAGTTCCATACCGTTTCCAGAGATCACAAGAATATTATTCTTAGATGACACTTTCTTAGTCAGTTCTGCATTTTATGTATCTCTAAGTTAAAAAAAAAAAACAAAACCAACAACGCTTGGTTTGAAAGAAGAAGACATGTTAGCATTGCTGCTGACAAGGGTTGGGTCAGAATTATCCTGGTCTGTGTGCACGTACACCCCTTCCCCGTCCCGTATGTACATGTCAGTATATAATGATACAAAAAGGGAAAGATTGAAGGATAATGGTGGCTGTACATGTGTGCGCTTATATTTAGATGCACATACGTACAGCCATGAGTTCATACCTGATGGACAGGTCTGCAGTTTCGTTTTGGTAACTGCCATTGTGGCAACCAGTCGTAGAGGAGCTGGCAGGGAAGGGTTGGTGCTCGGGGGAGGGCAGGGGTTGTAGCTGTAAATACCAACCCAGCCTTTATTTTTATGTGGATATGGGTGAATTATCTCCTGATTTTCTGTGCTTTCTTCCCCTGAGGTTGTCAGAGGTTGCTGTCAGAGGCTGGGCCATGTGGGTCATGCATGTCGATGAAAAAGGCAGTTCCTATGTTTCTGCCAGTTCCAGCTGCTGTGATCAAAGTTATACGCCTCCTCTTTGCTGCTAGTATAGTGAAAAAGAAGCCTCAGGAGGGCATTTTTAAATCCACTGATTCCTGACAGCTGTGTCGGTTCATTGCACGAGCTAAGAGGTGCAATTTAATCCAGCTTGCAAGCAGCACTGTGCTGCATTGGACACCAAAACATGCAAAAACCATGCAAATGGGGAAATTATTTTTCTGATATTTTCCCTTAATTCACAGCCTACATCTGAAGAAAGCATATTACCTTCTGAATTTTTTTTTTCAATCTGATGAACTATTTTATTTGCTTTAATTAAAGAAATTAGTTTTGATAATTTTGAAGCATTTCATTTTCTTCTGCTATAGTCTTTGATCTGTCATTTTCCTCGTTAGCTCAAATTTTGAAGGGAAATGTTGCTTTGGAATGGGAAATCATATTTTAATTTTGAAAATGTCAAAATAAGATATTCTGATAATTTTGCCACCTTAAGAAAAATTCAGAGTTGCAGAACTTGTTGAAACCGGTCTCTTTCTGCAGGCATTTTTGGTTTTGAGGGATCAGTAATTTGTCATGCAAAAAATGTGTGTGGTTTTTTTTTTTTTTTTTTTCATTTTTTTTTTTAAAGCTCATATCCTGACTGGTGACTTCTTGTTTTCCTGCCGAAGTGACACACTACGAAGTTTTAGTGAAGAATCTCAAATACTGTCTTTAAGGCAAGTGGACTTCAGAGTTGTAGCAGAGTCCAACCTCAAAACAAGGCAGTCTCTTTACAATCTTTTCCTACAATTTCCATGTAGTTATCTGTTTTTCTTTGTTCTCAAACATTCAATGTGCTTTTCAAACTCCTAGCAACCCTCATCAGATTGCTTTGCAAAAAGAACTGAAGAACCTACAGATTTATTTTTGAAAGAGAAATACTTTCTCTAATTGGTGCTGCTACAGAAAGATCCAGGTTTATTAGCATATGATTGCACTTTGAAAGTCTGAAGTGCCCTATTAATTGGGAACAAATTTGACAAAGAGGAGGACAGACACATTATCTAAATTAAGACGCCTGATTTAAAACAGAGAAATAAATATACGGAAAACAAAGTACTGATTAAATTTGGTAGGAAATACACTGATAACAATCTCAGAATATTTTTTTAAAAAAAAAAAAGGTATTGCTGAGAAGCACCAGCTGCATTCTATAAAGACTCTATATCATAGTTGCACATCTATTTAGAACAAACAGTGTGTTTCCCAGAATATATAGGCTTCATAAATTTTCTTTTTAAAAATAAAATGTACTTGACCACCATCGCTATCAAATATCTACTACTTTGGCTGCTTAACAGGCGCAATATGGATCTGTCCTTACTGCTGATATCATTGAAGCTGTCGTTATTGGTTCTGTTGGAAGAATACCAGGACCTCTCCCTGGGTCCAGGCAAGTGGCTCCCACCACCGGTGTGCGGTGGTACCCAGTGCACGGGGTCCCTATGGAGCATGTCCTATGGAATCAGTCACAGCTAGAGAAAAATGCCCCAAGTCATCTTATCTGCTGGTATAAATCAATTGTGAACCTGGTGAAATCAATAGGGTAATACTAATGGAAAAATGGTGAGACAGGCTTTAAAATTAAACTGTATGGCCAAGATAAATGTGCCTCGAAACCTTGGGCTTTTGCCAGCCGGTGTCTGAAGGATACTATAGAGTTATCCTATCGGTCCAGAAAGATGAAATACCTGAATATTTTCCCTATATAACAACACATCCCTGAATGTTGCCCATACCGATTAATCATCTTCTTAAAACAGGGTAAACCGTCTCCACCACGGTGTTTTATGGAAAGCTCTCCTTCCATTTCTGAGCTATGGTAGGTTAGGATATACACACACACACACATATATATAAAACATATCCTCTCATATATACATTTATTTGTGTGTTTTGTGTGTGTGTATAAAAGTCTTAAGGAAAACTTCTCAGAGTGTGATTGAACTCTTCTGGTTTTGTAATTCATCACATTCGTAAATATAGCACAGAAAAACAGAGTATTTCCTTTTACTATACAAGTTAATTTGCTTTGGTCATATTAATATTTTAAATGTTTACTTTCCAGGCACGTCCAAGAAATCAACTATTACTGACAAAAATAGTGAGAAGCAAAATTCAGACTAGTCCGTAGGACTATGGGCAAACTGTAGAGCACGATTCGGTGTCTTTCAGACAGACACAGTCTGAGGTTGCCTTTGAATTCAGCAATTCAGTGGCTTGTGTCATGTATGGGAAGGAGTGGATAACCACGCTCTTCCCTTCTGGTTTTACAACTCCCTGTATTTCTGAGACACGCAGGTATGCACAAGGTTTCCTGAGCGCTGAGCTCTGGTCATTCATTATTAACTCTTCTCCCAGCATGTGTTTATATATGTGAAGCCGATTGATAAACTGAGGTCTAGCATCTGCTGAACCTGCATCAGGTGTTGAGTCAGTTCTGGTTGTCCTGTTGGCTTCACCTGAGGAGCATGCTCTGCTCTTTGGTAATGCAACTTTTTCCCTAAAACCAAGTCAGAGTTGAACATTTTTATAATATGGAATTTTTGTTGGAATAATATGGAATGTTATTATTATGTTTTCTTTCATCTCATTTTATTTTGCTCCTAGAAATATTTAGGGGATGCAAACTCCCAGGAACAGAAACTGAAAGAAGCTCCTTTCTTCCCACATCTCTGTGAGCTGCTGCTGCTGAGTGTTGGGGCTCACAGCAAGCACTCTGCATCCCAGAGGTTTCCTCCTGCAGAACTCCTCACAAAGAGAAAAGCCCTCACCAGGTACGAGATGCTATCCTCTCTCTGTCAGCAAACCCTCTGTTTCTACAGGACTCTGTGTATCATTTCAGTTAAGGTTTGTCCAGGTACTTTTTTTGATATTTACTACTTTTAAGAATTCTACAGAATAATTTTTCTTTAGCTGCTTTCTCATAATATCTGAAAACTAGACAATTAAAGCCTAATTCTTAGTTATTCTTTCTCTGGCCTGGACATAGGAGCAAGGAGGAGAAGACATTTTTAATGCACTTAATGCTGTTTTCTGGTACTGTCAAGCCTACAACATCCAGTTTGCCCCAGTGTATATTCTGACCTCCCACGTAAAACACAGGTATTTGTTTGTTGTAGTCAGCAGGACACTGGGCAGTATTTATATCAGCCACATTCTGCAAGATGAAGTTTGAAGGGAAGTTTCCACCTCTGCTAAAGCAATGGCAAAAGATGTCCTTAACATAACTAAAAACCAAGACATCTGATCCGTCATTTTTATTTTACACTCAGCTAAAAAGGGGTTCAAGTGTCAAACCTGGGTTCCAGTAAATCTCTTGAGAAGTTCCCCTTGATTCCTTTTGGACAGGATTTCATCCAAAATGTTTTTCTACAGCCAAGTAGTTTATTTTTTTACCAAAGCCTTCAGATCTACCCCCATTTCTAAGAAAAAAGTGCTCCCATTTGCTCAGGAGGATGTTAGCTGCTGTTTCCAGCCCTGATCTGGGTCTTGTGGGAAAAGTTTTTAATGTTGGTGTATGTAAGTGATTTAATTAAAAAAGTTAACTTGAAAACTGATTCTGATTCATCTTCTGTGCCCAAAAAAAGTCTCTAACATTATCTAAAAGTAGAGATAATTACCTTCTGCCTTTCCAGTTCCTGATTCATTAAAAGGATTGATTGACTTTGAGTGGCTGCAAAGCTGACAGCATGTAGTCTATTAATGGATTAACTCTAAAAAGGTCCTGCCCTCTGTTAAATAACTACTGCTGCCACTTAATGGGACCCGTGGCCATGTCACTAAGGAGCAAAAAGAGACCCTGGCAGAACAAACGTCAAGTAAGCTCAGCACTGTGGTCTGCAAATTCCGTTATTCCTTATAAACGATGCAGAGTCAACATGCTGAGATCTGCCTGTACTAATCCTGTTACTGCCTTCACAGTGCTGGTGCTTTTGCTGAACAGGTATTGTGGGTGTCATTCCACACGCTTCTGCTATTGTATTTTTTGTGTGATGTCTTAACCCAGTAAAGAATAAGAAAATATAATCACTTGTGGAAACGCACTCCCAAGACCGATGCGCAGAGGATAGGAAGGGAGAGCTGCTTGCTTTGGTCACCTTGGAAGAACTCATGCTGGTATTTGTAGAGGTGTTTGTAGAGCTGACCCGCAAGGCAAGCTGCCATACAAGTTTTTTTCCAGGGTAACCACCGTAAGATCTGCAAAAAGGACCAAGCAGAGGCTCACACTTCTTTCTTTGCCTCCAAAGAAAATAACTACTGCTCACTGTGATTTTGGAAGCCCGGTCCTTGACAATATCCTTAAATAATATTGCATCAGCGTTACTCCTGCAAGTGCCGTTAACGCAGAATAGCATGGCTAGTAAGAGCTACAGGGAATTAGCATAACAGTTCCTCTTTGCTTTGTCTTCTTTTCTGTTTTTTTTTTTTGTTTTTAAGAAAAGAAAGGTTAAAAATCTTCCAGGTACTGCAAACTTTAGGAAGTATGCAGACAGATACAGAATGCTTTGAACTTCTGTAAACGGAGGCTGTTAAAGTCAGTCTCTGTTATAAATTTATTCTACAGTGGTGGCTGTGAATGTCCAAAGCTAGACTCGGACTAGATTTATGTGTAGTCAACATTATGTATCAGCTATAAAAAAAAAAAAAAAAAAAAAAGGCTTTATGATATAGCACTAAATTTTTAGAAAATAAAAATTCTGCTGAAAAAGGTGCTGTGCAACATTAAAAATGTTAGGCTTGTGATCAACACCTACTCCTCCTCTCAGCTGTCTTTTATGCATTTCTATTTAGACTCACGCTAGTATGGGTTGTTAAATTTACATTTCATGTCAGAGTGAAAAGTCAACTCCAAAAGCTGTGGAGTTAGCTTTTAATTATGAAACAATTAGAAAAATCAAGAGCAGTAGGATTTCAGTCTTACCAAGTTGAAAGGCTAGAATCAGCTATTTGCAAAAGGTTGACTGCTTGGACTCCATTGCAAAGATATTCAGTGCTCAGAATTTTCCACTCCATGAACATCTTTGATACGTGGGTGTCTTTTCTGACAAAGATGTTTAATTTAAAATAAATGTTTGATAGCATTTTCATTTTAAAGTTACTTATTGATAATGTCATTAAAATGTTATCCTAACCAGAAACATGTGAAGATGATCCATACTTGGATCAGATATTTCTTTAGGTAGTACAAATTAAAACAAGACTAGTCAATTTTGAACTTTACGGCAGAACTCAAAGCTGTATTGAGGTTTTGCAAGGGAAAAGTGGTTCTACGGCTGGATGTTTGGCTTTGGTTTCGAGCACCTAGAAATAAATCAGTGCTATAGGTCAGGTTTGACAGCACTAAAATTTAATTAAATCGTGTAATTTTCTTTTCAATTTACAGAAAGCCCCATAAATTGGGTAATTGTACAATGTTTCCACCATGTTGATTAGAAATCTAAATACGCAAAGGAATTTATATTAAGCTGAAAGCAGAAAACTAGAGAACGGTGACAGAATAGCAAATGTGAGATGTTTAGTTAGTGAGTAGGATGCGTGCGACCCAGCCCGTCGCGGTACGCCAGCGTGCAGCGTGGCCGTTGTGCGCTATTTTTTCCTCAGTGGCTTGAATCTGCTTGCCAAGACTGGCTAAGAAGTCATCTTGCTGTAAATAACGCGACCTGATCTGAAAGCTTGAAAGAAATTTCAGCTTTATTCTAGAAATAAGCACCAAAAGTCACGCGGTTTTCTCACTTGGTAAGCGAAGTGTAAGCTTATTTGTATTACAGAAAAATAACACAACGTGGGGACCTTCGCTCTGCCTGAGTGACAACGTTTTCTCCCCTGGCCAGCGCTTAGAGACAATAACTGCAACCGTCCCGTTAGTCCCACCTTCTTGGATTTCTAATTTCACACATAATTGCAACACCGTGGCTAGAAGTTTTTTTTGAAAACACCGTAAATCGAACTGTCAGTGGTTTTCACAACCTACACGGAGCAGTCCGTGAAGTTACAGGTATTCATGGAAATCATGGAAAGTGTCCAGAGGTGGCTGTTAGCCGCCGCCTCTCTTCTCTGAGCGTTTCTGTCGTTTCGTATTTTTAAGACTGCGCGGCTCACTGGTATGTTGGTAAACAGCCATCTGTTTTTATGAAAAAAAAGTGGTGTTACGCTGTTAGAACGCGAGTGTACCATTCACTTTGTCTGTCTAATGCATTTCTGAGGTCACATGAGTACCGCTTCGGCTGTCAGGTTGGATAACTTAGGCTCTTTAAAGCATTAAACTGAGGAATAATAGTATGCAGCTCTTAAAAATAATGAATACGTTTGTTTGAAAGGGAATTTCTATTTCTACATTAAGCTGTGTCTTTTGGAAAGAAGGGCCATTTCCCAAGCGTTCCCATGAACTACAGCCACTCGCATAAAGTCTTATGAGTGTTATTAGCAGGCATTGATATCAATAACGCGAATGCTTAGGATTTGAATGCGTGTGACTTGTTTTTACAGCACTATAGCTCTGAATAGTACCTGAATGGCAGGCCAGGATTTTCTCAATCCTAAAAGCACTTAGAAACATTAACCAATGCAGCAACCCTATAATATTATTGATTCCACTTATAAAGGGGAAAAAAGAAGACTTAAATTGGCTTGCACAAGGTGACATTTCTTAAATATTCTAGTGCCTTTTCCATAAAGATGTGTTTGCCTTTTTTGTCTCAGTGTTTTTTCACCTGCTCATTCATTCAGAAATCTGTAGAGGTAAGATTACAGGCTTGGTGGCAGTGGTTCGTCTAAGCATTTCCTAACTTTTTCTAGCTGTGAAAACATTGAAGAATGGAGGAAAAAAATGTAATTTTGACTCATTGCTTCCCCAAGGAAAAACATTTGCTTAAAAAATATGGAACTATCTTAAACAGCTGGAATGAAAAATTGTTTTGAAAAAACCCCAAAATGCTTCCACTGACATTTTAACGTGGGTGTTTCTCTTTGGAAAACTCTTCAGTGATAAAAATATTTCAGTTCCACCTCTAGGTTTTACTTTGTCTCTACAAACGCGCCAGCTACCATCACTGAAATTCTCTAGGCATCATTGTGCTGTCCTTAAAGAACATCAGCCACAGTCCTGTGGACTGGTGTTTTGCAGTCATTTCTGGATATGTGCTCCTCTGGATGATCAAGAAATACAGGTTTGAGCTGGATCAGGCATGAGTGTGCAGCTGCATTCCTTTCAGGCTAGCACAGGACACAATACAACCTTTACACCTATATGAACGTATGAAAACGAGAGGGCTGCCTTATGACTATGGATGCCTGATCCAGCATAAAGCCTGCCTTTAAAAAGTTAATTTTTTTTTTTTGAACAGGATTGAACACAAATATCAGCACTTCATATCTGGTTTTGATGATTTAGGTTCAGTACTAACGCCTAAATCAATTTTTATGGACTCGTCAACCTCAGCCTGAGTATCTGGTAACATCCAGGCAGCTTAAACTGAGAACTGCCAGATCTGTTTTGTCCTCACTTAATTTTCGGAGGAAGGAAGACCTGGGCTCACAGGAGAGGGTCACAAGCTGTCCCTCTGGAAGAAATTTTGGTGCTGCTCATCTGTTCTGCATTGCATTGTAATCGCTTACACCGTGCGTGAGACCTGGGCACTTCAGATAGTAGAAAACAGTTCAGAGGCTCCGATGAACATCTGCATGTCAGGTGACCTATCTGAAATTAATTTTTCTTTGTAAGCACTGGGTTTTATCACTCTTACGTGAAAAGGCCATGATCCTACCATCTTCTTGCATACTTAACGTCTGTGCTGCTTTTGGATCAATTACCAAAAAAAGAAATAAGCGTATTAGACCAATTCATCCATGCCTCATGTGCATAACCATTATTCAGTGCTACACCTTGATAACACTGGGTGAGTCTAAAGTATTGTTTACATTTATGTCCCACTGGATTTCAACATGAGTGGTATTTGCTAATGATGTATTTTACCATTAAGAAGTGTTCAAGCAGTTTACTATGAGAATGTCGTGAAAAAGGAAAGAAGAAAATAACCCTATAATGATATACTTGGAAGCAGCTTTTCATAGAAAAGGTCCAGGAATTTTCTACCCTCTGTTTTACGAAAAGAAAAGTTATGTCAGATTTGTGATTGTCTAGAAATTTAAACTAATGAAAATAAAACTATAAAAAATTATATTCCTCGTATGTACTTATTGGAAACCTTTACTTCGTTCCTGTAGTTGTTAGAAAGTTATGCCAGAGAGCAATTACTATATTGTTTAGTGCTTGGATCTAATTAATTTTTACAAAATATGACTTTCTCAGCTTTTTCATTGGCGTGACATATTTGCATTGCTTTTTCTGTACGCTGTATATTGCAGCTTACATAATTACTGTTCCTCCTGCTGGGCAATTAGTGGGAAGGAGTCCCAAAATTAAACTAAACAGAACTCTATAGCTGCCCATGAATTCTGCCATGTTTCTGCAGTTGACACTAAGTGATGCCTTTCGTGAGGACAGCAAATCCTTACACATCCTTAATATCAAAACTCTGGGCTTGATTTTTAGAATTCCCTTAATATATTTTAAAAAACTAGTGAATTGTTAGGACTTTGCACGTACTGTTAGCAGCAGTATACATGCATACGTGTATACTGTAATGTTTCATATTGTCATGGTTGCAGCATTTTTCTCTAATTGTGTAGAGGTCTGAGGGTTTTCCAAGGTTAAGAGCCAATTCCTCTGCTGTCTACAAGGAATCAGACTCCAGGCTGCTCTGTGTAGGTTAGATTGCTGTGCAATATAGCGCAAGAATGTGATAAGCCATAACCATCCAAAAACTGGTGCCAGACTGCTCAATCTCAGTCTCCCACTCCGCCTGCCTTATCCCTGCTAGGGAGGAGACCCAGCAGTTTGCTGCCAGGGCATGGCTGATGCTGATGGACAAGACCATGTATAGCAAGGCTGTCAAAATGGATTTGCTGTGCACATACGGAGGATTTGGTAGCACTTCTGTGGTAGTTCAGAACCATCGCTCTGAATTCTGCGGTTCATGCAAACAACTTCTAACGGATTTCACGTGGTTCGGTCTGCCACGCAGGCTTGGGAAGAGTGGCAGCCTCCCGGCTTCCCAAAATGACCCTTCTGTGGGCAAATCTAAAGCTTCTGGATGACCCACTGAAATGCAGTAGGTGATTTTTCTTTTCTTAGCACTGACACATTTGAATTGGAGATACAAACAAGCAAGTAAGAGACAGCAAATTATTTTTATTGCAGAGGTATTCTCTTGTTCTTCCCTTTTTTCTGCTGGTCAATAATAACAAAATCCTTACTTGTTTTTATCATTTCAGGTTTGCCTTTTTTCTTAACCTGATTTGACCCTAACCAATAATGTGCTGTCCGTGAAGAAAATTTTCTAATAGCTCTGGAGTTATAGTAATGAGTATACAGAGGAAAAAAGCACACAACGCTGAATATATAAATGTGTACATTTGGTAAACTTTTTACCAACTAAACCAACTTCTTTTTAATCTAATAGGCTGTTCAATTTGTTACTTATCAGCATTCCCTAAACAATATTGGAGATTGGACTCACTGCATTTTTTTTTTTTTTAATGTCCAGAGATTTTGTATGAGTATCTTGGATGGTTTTTACATCTCGGACTGTACAAAACTAAATACACTTATTAGATAAAAATAGATACAGAATTTAATTTTAATATCGTTCTTTAAAAAGCTTGTATATTCTTCCCACGTTTACCTTTTAGCTTTATGGTTCTATTTTTCACAGTTTACTGTCTGATACTTCACTGAACATTTAGTGGAAGGAATTTTATGGATGCATAAAAGTAAAGCTAGACTATTTCTTTTGAACTGGTTATCTAAATAGGAGCTGGTATCTCCTAGAAAAATTCAAAAACTTATGTTTAAAAACACATCTGTGAAATACCTTTGTAAAATTTATTCTCTTCTTGTATGCTATCTGTTTCATGATGCGTGGAGAAATACAGGTTTTCTTTTGTTTTATTATGTGGTTCAATTTTCTACCTGAAAGCCTGATCCCCATTTGTGATACTTAGTTTCCATGATGATATCCCAGATGAGGAATAATTTTAAGGTGAAGTGCACATTTTGAAGAAAAGGTGAACTCCACAGTCCAAACCTGATTCTTCAGTCATTTCAGCATAAAAAGACATATTAAAACCCTAGAATATTTTCAGGTAGTAGCTACAGCTGCCAAACCCATGGTTGTCTCACTTTTCCTGGCTTCCTACAAAGACTTCTGCATCTCTGTCTTATGAGTCAACCCATCCTGGGTATAAATTTAAAGTATGCTTTCGACTTTGTTAAAGCCAAGCTGTTATTTTAAAATTGAAGTTGTTGACTGATACTTACATTCGTAATACTCCCATATTTCACGTTTATTTCAGTGCAAACCCATGTTTGAAAGAAAATTTATAAGGTTTAATTTTTTACTTATAACGTACTGACATTGTCTTTTGTTTCTGGGAGTTAGAAAACATGGTGCCGAGATTCAAGGATATCCACCTGCAAGGGGAAGTGGCTGTTACAGAAATTTGGTGTAAGCACCCTTGGAACATGTTAATTAAAACCCATTGTAGATGTTTATTTTTTCTTCTCCACTTGCTTTAACTCTAACCCTAGAGTTAGCAGCCTCGCTGTCCCAGAGACACGCACACCTATCTTCTTGCCTCAGAAGAGTTTTTCTTTGTAGTGTTGGGTAGTCTACCTGTTACATTAAAAATTCATCATTCTGGCTCAGGGTGCCCATTAATGATCAAGAAAAAAAAAAAAAAAATACAAGTGTCTCAAGCAGTGATTAGAAGAAATGTGCATGTTTTCATTTAATCCCCCTTGAAGATATCTGACACCGGGGAAATCAGGGTTTCTCCACTTCACAGTGAAATACTGGGCAACATAAAATGCAATAGTCAGTGCAACATGTAGCAGTTGTCCAAAAAAAAAAAAAAAACTCGAGCCAAATATTATTCTTGCTATCGAAGAGGAGTGAAGAGGCACACTGAGATGCTTGAGTGAGGTGATGCAAAACCTGGGGCCAACTTACCTGGTCCCCTGAGCTGTGACAGCAGGAAAGTCTGTGGATGGTCTGGGCAGCGTGTGCTGTTTGTCAGATTGAGCCCTGAATTATCTGAAGACGGCTCCTTTGAAATTGCTGCCTTATTATAATAGGAAATTGGCTTGTTATTTCACTAATTTTCTCTGACAAACTGCTTTTCCTAATGAAAAGGATATGCTTTCTTAGTTACAGGGAAAGTATTAATAACCGTAATTGCCACTTATTAGCAATTTTACAAGATGCTGAGCACATAAGTACACTTTCTAAGTTTTAACAGTCTATAAAAAAGAACAGCATTAGAGATAATACGATCGCTACTAATCATTTTCTGGCTGGAAAACAAGATTTTTACAGAAATATTTGAACATTTCACATATGGTTGTAGGGTGATATGGAATGAGATCAACGGTATTAGTATTTTCAGGACAGGAGGAGAGTGAGAGAATCTGATATAACTAAAAATTCTCCCATTTAAGTCTTTTCTGCATCCTCACCTGACTCAAAGCCAGGACTTGAACGTTGCCCCTCCACGTTGCCTGGATGCGCTCTCAGCCTCTGCTGCTGAAACCTAAACTACATGTTCTTCTTGAGAGAACCAGTTGTACAGACATAAACTGTATGTAGATGAGGTATGACCTTTTTGAAAGCAATTTGGCACACAGTTTGCATGAGCGTTTTTTTGCAGGCTAACTCCTTCAATGGAATTTTTTGTTATTTGGGGATATTCTGGTTTTATTTTGCACTACCAAGTACCCATTTCTTAATGACAATTCTGTAATGAGGCTTTGCACACAAAACTTAACTTTTTTTTTTTAAAAAAAGTCTTTTATGAATTGGATAAGAACTGGCCTTTTAAAGTCCAAATGTCTATTTTCTAATAAAATTATATGCTTTTGTGTTGGAAAAAAAGGATATGCTAATAGGTGTGTGTATATATACACTCTCTCTCTCTCTCTCATAATACCAAGCTCTACAGAACAACATCTTCAGTGGATGAATAGATTCTGATACAGATCTTTCATAAACGGATTTGCCTTTGCAGTAACACCAGGCATGGAAAATTTCTCTAGAAAGTTATGGGCATGAAAAAGAAAGTGGTGTAATAGACACTAAACTGTGCCTCACATGCATCTACTGCCAGTGAAAGTTGTATATCTCCTATTATGATCTATGATGGTCCAGACCCCTCAATTTATCCTTTATGGCCCATCAAACACAATATTTCTGTACACAAAGTTTTGTGGTCCTTTTAAACTCATACGTCCTTGGATCTGATGTAGCACTTTGTTACCTCTTAGAGTCGTGTTGGAAGAGTTGTTTCATTCAGAGCATTTTGAATAGAGTACGTAAGTACAATCCTTTATGGTCCTTGAGAACTGATAATGTGGGAAAGGATACTTTATGTCAAAATGTTATGGCTGTATTATCGTTATAGAAAAATATATTTTCCAACATTGATTGAAGTCGAAGAACATTTCAGGAAATGTACTTACTCAATCAGATGAATAATTTATTTCATACTGGCTGCGTTGCATTAACATAGGGAATTTGAAAGGGGCATAAAGGAGGCAGGCAAGCAGTCAGTGAGAGCTGAGTGCCTAATGAATTTAGCCATTCAAATGTCCAAAAGTATATTAATGGATTACTTATGAAAATCAGCGGTGCTAGTTGTACAGATTGATAATAAATTCTGTTTCATTACAGTGGCCGGTATTTTAAGATTTAAAACTAAGACTGATTAAATCAAGTAAAATATGCATGTAAATTGTCATTATGTGGATGGATACACCTCACTATATCAAATTTGGATTTTATATTTGCTCCACACTTTATTTTGCAGCTCATTTTTTATGATGGTTCATTCCTTCCACATCACAGATTATAAATTCAGCTGTATTTTAGTTCACGGTAGGCTTTGGACGTAATGGTCGGGGCTGGTGGGGGGGTAAACTTTGTTTCTCTTTTTTTCCCATTTTCCCGTGTCAGTGTTTTATACAAGGTCAATAACAAGCTTCAGTGTGTTTACAATTACCAAGAGGATGGGATTTGTTATTGTGCACAGACAAATGTGCTGATGCTTCCATTATTTATGGATAGGAGATAAAAATCGTGCAACGTACTGAGACAAAAGTAAGGTGTATGTTTTATATCTATATTTTTGATGAGTTCTCTTAATAGACATTGGGCAATGCATGGCTCTGTGACTGTGTAATGTAAATTTTTCTTTGTAGTAAAGCTGTCAAAGCTTTGTGTGTTTTTTTTTTTTATGACTCACATTTATGGAACTTGGAAGCAAATATCTCACTTCCTATAGTATTTAAAACCAGAACTGATTGTTTTGAACTGCCTGCAGTCCAAAGGGGTACGTAAAAATGGGACAAACATACTCCCTTAATACTAGGGACATTTTCAGGAAACTTTTGCTATGAGAATTGAATTTGTTATTTAAAAAAAGGGCACAATTTAGTTTAAGAAGTCCCTGAAATGTCCTTAAGATCCAGATTTCTGTGGTCCTTGGGTCGGCTGGCAGTGCTTAATTATGTAATGAGCATTTGGGAGGGGCTCTTGGTGAGCCCCACTGTGCCTGGGGAAGGTGAGCCAGGAGAGGAGCAGAATCCAGGGTTGTCCCAGTCTTGGAGCATCCACCCCAGAAAGGGACATGGACCAGCTGTGCCTTGGGTCACATCACCTCCTTTCCCTGCTGTGACACAGTGGGATCAGCACCTCCTGTGCTGGATTCCCGTATTTTGGTGTTTCAGAGCTCTGTATCGTATCAATGCTTGCCTGTTGGGTAATCTCAGTGTCCAGTGATGAAACAAAAAAAGCCCTATTTCTACTGCTTAGAAATGGGTTTTATTCCAATCAGATTGCATTGGATATCGATGCCATAGCCCTTTCCCTTGCCTTGATCCATCCCATATGATGTTAATGGGTCCATTCTTTGTTACTTTATCCTTCAATCCCCGCTGTTTTCAGCGGGATGTTAAACTGGTTTGGCAGTTCTGTCTCCACCAATCTGCAACACCTAGAAATGCCAGTGCAACAGGCGTAAATAACAGGGGAGTATCTTTACCTCCTATTTGTAGGCTGGTCTTACAGTCGTATCTACAGCTCACTAAGAGTCATTACAGAAAGTAACCCTTAATAATTGGTGGAGTGAGAGGGATTTTTTTTTTTTTCCAGGAGAAACTCAGAGCATCTGCCTTAGATTTGCATTTTGAATTGCTCTTGGGGGAGCCTCCCGCTCATTTCTGTGAACTCAGGGGAAACAGAGAGTGCCTTGTCTCCTGCACATCGTTGTGGCCAGCGTTTGGGCGGTATGCATCCCTTGTGCGTCTGTGTGATGAACAATTGTCCTTTGATCTGCAGCTTGTAAAGTAGTTAAGAGTGGAAGATTTATTATGCTGTGATTGCAGTTAGGTGATGTTACTTGAACACAGCTCTTTCCTAGGACTTGTTACTTTACCTTCCTCCAGCTCTTATCACAAGTTGCTGATTTAGATCCAAGCAATACTTGGATTCTTTTTGTCTTTATTATGATATGTAAAGGTAGAATCCAAATTGTTTCAAATTTTCCTTGAGAATTTGTTTTATACTGTATACTAACAACCTGGTTTAGATGAAAAATGTTTGAAAGTGTGATTTTATTGAGTTTTGCTCTGCGTTAAATTCACGATACCTTACTTTATTCATTCCCTAGCTAACCTGGATAGTGAAAACTAGACTGACTTCCAGAATCATGCAAAATCTTTTTTTAGACTGTAAGCCATTCTTGAATGTTATCTCTCACAGTGAAAGGTGGAAAAGGAAGAAGATATATTTCTTAAGGCAGGGAGAACATTTTTGTAAATGAGCAGTGGCCTTTACTGAGAGGTGGATGTGTTTTCTGCAGAGTTATTTTAAAGATCTTGAGAACAGCAGCATTATAACTGTGCATGTTGGCTAGAACAAGGCTGTTTGTATGCCTTTTTTTTCTCTGATGCCACTGATGGACACAGACAGTAATTATATTTGTTTTAATACTGCCAAGCTATTTAAATTTTAACTTTCATCTCCATCACATGCGCTTCAGATCTACCTCAACTGCTGAACTTGCTGTGCAGGAGGGATAGCATGGTTTCTTGGTCACATACTCAGCATTGAATTGTGGGCATATAAACGGTTCCTGAAAGCATTTATGACGATGTACCTATCTTTCCAGACCAGAAAACAATGAACAGTTAAATACCTTATTAATAATTTGCATATTGTTCTGATGTTGGTTTGGGTTTAGGTGAGATACGATGGGGATTCTTTAGCTAGGTTCCACTCAGAACAACCCCAGAATAAATGCTTACTAAGGGAACAGGTTGCCCAGAGAGGTGGTAGGTGTCCCATCCCTGGAAGCATTCCAGGTTAGGTTGGACGGGGCTCTGAGCAACCTGATCTGGTTAAAGATGTCCCTGCTCATGACACGGGGGTTGGACTAGATGGCTTTTAAATGTCTCTTCCAACCCAAACCATTCTATGATTGTAAACCTTTACTTCCAGTAAAATTTCTATATTAATCTCAGTGCATCTAGGATAGGGATGCACTCATGGAAGGGGAAGAAGTTATGCCAATTTAAGCTCTGGGTGAACCTCAAGGACCTGTTAGCAATTGTCAAGACTTGAGTAAGGTGGCAAACCCACATGAGCTGAAAAGGAGAAAAAGGTTGGGATGAGAAGAAGGTTGATGTGTTATAGCCTGGTGGCAACGCTTGGTGGGATGAGCATGGCTCAGACCTCCAAGGTGGTCCCAGGGCAGAAGGAACTTCCCCTGCAGGAGGGAGAAGGCACAGGGGAGGGTGGTGGTGCCAGATCTCCGCTGCTTGAAAGGCATCTTTGAAGTTGAAGGTTGTGTCCAACTTAGTTTTGATTGAGGTACGTTCTCCTTGTGTTTGTGACCCACGTATTCATTACATTACTGAAGTCCCTATAACAAAGGTGTGCCTGGAAAACTGCTGTTACTGCACTGCACTTCCCCTTGGTCCAGGGCATCAGGCACATAATTCCTTGCAGGAGTCATCACCAGCCACGCTGCACAGCGAGAGACTTAAATTCTGCCTTGCGTGAATATGAGCACAGTGAGGCTCCCGCAGGTCTTCGTTGGTGGGTTTTGGTTTTTTTTATTCCCAGTTTATTAATGCTGAGATGAGGCTGTGCAACTTTTATGTAGCCCGACTCTTAACAGTCAGCTAAAATATTCGTGTATTTTGCAATGAAGGTCTTGAGGTGTAGAACAGAAAATTAATATGCGTTTTTAGTCTGATTTATGTAAAATTAGATGTTGGTTTATAGCTTCTAAGATAAAGTTAAATCTCCTTGTTCGGTGTATTTTCCTTGAAGGAAGGTTAATTTTGGGCAGTTGAGTTTAAAGCACTGAATTTTCAATTTTTAAAAGCTCAGGAGGGAACTAATATCTGGCATATCCATTCAGCTTTCGCTGTCTGGACTCATTAGAGGAGTTATATGAAGAATTGGGCTGTTCTCCTCAAGATCTACTATATCCAGATAGAAGATCGGATTTACATCAGATCTCCGATATCTTTAAGGTTTACTAATACTTTGCTGAGCTACAAGTAACAACTGTAGAAAACATACGTTCCGATAAGGTATTAAGCAGCGACATATAAAGACATTATCCATTTTAGAATTAGTGGTTTATTCTATTCCAGTTAAACTTCTAATAAGGGAATGAAATATTCCAAGTGGAATAAAAAGGTTTGATTATTGCTTTGTAATAATATATTCAGTGCATTATTCACAGGTTTAACTTTCTGACTACCATATAGCCATTATATTTTACTTTTGTAATTATATATGAATGTAATCTACTCAGTAAAATGTGTACACTCGGTAATTATTTCAAATCTGTCTTTGGCTAAACAGTAAGGAATGTAATAACGACGGGAAGAACATCAGTGTAGCTTAAGCTTCACAATTTGTTACTATCTTGTTATTTTTACCTTTACAAGTGGCAGTCTTGTAATGGTACGGGGTAATTTCTCTCTGGTTATCTGCAATCACAGTAATTGGAAAGACTGCGCCATCATCTCAAAGGCAGGATCTCACTGCCACTCGAATGTGTAATTTTCTGCTTGAATTTCTGCGGTATGGAGGAATAGGAATTTATTTGATCTCCTCATACTTCTCAGCCCTCTTTTCCCGCGTTGCCGTCTGAACCGAGATTTTCCTGGTCCTCTGCAGCCTTTGGGGGTCTACAGGAGCAAATCTGTTTTCGGATCATGTCGCGTTTAGGGTCTTGTTGATCAAAATGGTTGTCAAAATGCCAATTGAGTTGAGGAAGCATAATAAAAAGGCCAAACACAGTAATTCTATGCTACTTTTATAGAAATCAGTGTGATGGCACTAAATTTTCAATATGCTTCAAGGCTTCTGAACTGAAAGCAGAAAATGGAGGAAAGCAGCAAGGGGAGGGGAAAAGAACCAGGAATTTTATTAACTGGGTGAGGTAGCCTGAAGATTAAAAAACCAATAATAATTATGCAAGCATTAAGCATTGCTAATTGTTTTAAGCAGCTTCTAAAAGAGGTCTCGGAATAGAATATATCACCACTGAAGTTGAATCAGTTTGAACGCGGAGGCTTATCGCCCGCAGCTGGTCTGTGGTTCTCCTTCACGGCCTCGTGCTGGGTCAGTGCTGCCACGTGCCAGCCACGCAGCGACTGCCACAAGGAACCGAAAACCCTCCTATAAATTTATAAACATCTTACCTTATAGGTATGGAAGTGTCACCAGAGAATAAAGCAAGAAACTTGGGTCTAATAGAGGCCTGTACTTCTAAAGGTTTTAATTTCTTTTTCTCACTTCATTTCTGGAGGGCTGTTTATTGCTTTGGATAAGTGGTAGAACATGGTCACGTGCTGCTATATTTTGGATATGTATTTTAGACATTTGCCTAGGATAAGTCTATCCACTAACACACAAATTTCAGTATGTACTTCTATAAAATTCCAAGTGAATACTCTAATTCATTTCCTAGCTTCATTTTCTTTAATTTTTTTTTTTTTTCCCTCCTCTCAGTTCTGGTTTGAGCCCAAAGTTGAAGTTTCACTCATTTATAGACTGGAGAGATGTGCTGAAGAAACCCACACAATTAATATTTTGTTCCTGTTACTAGAACATATTTCGCTTAATTTTTATGGCAGGAAAAAGTTCTTGGTACTGGAAGTTTTTCTTTAATGTTGATAATTTTTCCTTATGTATTTGATAAAACAAATGCACTTTAAGAGAGATTACTTTGCAGCATATTAGAGATGATGAAAATTAGCGTGACCTAGAAAGCGACCTTCCTTTTATAGAACTGGTTAAGAATTTGTCTTCCAAATATTTTTGTAAGCTATAAGCACATCCTCAAACTGTCAGTTGTTCTTGTGCATGGATGTCTTAAGACTTAAATCCAAAGTTTGTTTGAAATACCGAGGGTATTTCCATTAACTTTAATGGGTTTTAAATGAGATGCTGGCAAATCTCTTGTCTGTAGCCTATCTCTGGCTGTTGCTTCTTACAGACCAATTCCACTGTTTTCTGCCCTCTACCTACAATTACAATCAGTGCTAGAAACGTACGCAGTGTTTTCACCCACTGAGATAGCTTTGATTGTGGAAGTAGTCCTCCTAATCGCATAGTCACACAATATTGATGGAATACCTGAGGAAAGCGTGCAAAACAAAGGTGATTTCAAGTGTGCTGCAGTTCTCAAAAATCATTTTACCAGCTCATCATTTCTTTTGTTAGGTTTGGGGGGGGGATGGGGGTGGTGGTTTATCAGATTGAATTTCCAATCAGCCCTCACACCTAGTGAATTATTTAGCTGCAGCTTATATTTGGCAGGGTGATCACTGTGTAGAGTTTAGCCAGCCGGTATAGCATTCACTGAGAGCTTTACCTCCATTAATATACCTAAAACGGACCAGCATCTCTTCAGAAAATGAATACAACACTTCTTTGTAAATTTTTCATAGTAACAGCATCTCATCCTTCGTTAACTTTCTCCATGATGGTGTAACTTTTTATTGTGGTCAAAATTCTAGTGTTGGTATTTTGGAAAAGTTTGGCCAGCACTAGACATAGCCAGGCAGTATGATAAGCAGAAAATAGGTATTTTAAATCTTTATTGCTCTTCCATTTAATACAGGGAATACTTGGTTGAAAGGTAAGGGTCAAGCTGAATTAAGCAGTGATCAATGACAGTGCAGAAAAGATATAAAATGTACCTGCAGTTAGCTGAAATAAATAGTCAGGGTAATAAATGAGCGACCCTTTTGACTTGTTAACAGCTCTGCTTCAGGCTTAAAGAAAACAAATACACAAACAAAAGTCTGAAGAAAAATCTGTAAGTTACTCTTCAATATACAAATTGCTACCCAAAATCTACTTTTGCTGAGCAGGGATGAAAAGAGCTGTTCAAAGACTGACACAATTTTTATGCCTTTCACTCTAGGAAATACTATTTATTATTAAAAGACCCTTTTTTTTTTTTTTTTTGCCAGCATTGCAGCAAAAGGAAAATAAGCGTCTTTGGAAGGCAAATATACACTGTAATAAAGATCATTACAAGTATCTCATACGTAGAAAGGTTAGTGACAATGTGCAAGAGGTTATAAATACACGCTTATAAATTTAAAAAAAATTAGTCATTCAAGCATTGCCTTGTCATAAGGAAAGCAAACTCCTTAAATTTATACAAGCAATTCCTCGAGTAAAATGATGGTTTAGACCTGCCATCAGTTTTTGCTAGCTATTTTTCAAGCCTGTCACTTTGTGCTGACTCAGATGTGTGCAATGCAGTGTTGCTACTGCAGAGACAGTTAAAAATTTCTTGGGCTGGGTGGCTGGGATGGCAGTCTAGTATCATCTCGGGGAGGAGGAACATTTGCAATGTATATTCCTCAGTCGTGGGCAGGCAGGAAATGAAATGTTGCCTTCCTGCTTTTCTTCGTTGTGAATTAGATGCCAGGCAAGCCCTGCAAATCCTATGGAGCATCCCATCAGTCCTGGGGGTAGCAAATAGTCTGGTACCCTCTGTAGTAAACCGTTTACTCATGAGTAAAGGTGGAGTAACGACTTTGGACAGAAAAGTTTTTGTTTTTTATTCTGCACCTTTACTATAGTATTGAAGTTTACATGGATTCAGGAGAACAGGGAAATTATCATTGATCTAAAAAGTGGATTGAAATAAAACAAAGAACACGGCTACATCTCTTCTTTTTTTTTTTTTTTCCCCAGCAACTTCACTGGCAGCCTCTGTA
This sequence comes from Balaeniceps rex, assembly GCA_013401315.1. Lineage (NCBI taxonomy): Eukaryota > Metazoa > Chordata > Aves > Pelecaniformes > Balaenicipitidae > Balaeniceps > Balaeniceps rex. The sequence continues at coordinate 71,472 of VYZW01003074.1, read as the reverse complement.
GGATCTTCAGATGCATACATACTAATATTGCCATTAGAGTGATTTTTAAAAATGTGTGCTCTAGAAATAACTCAGATATGTGGGTGTATAACCAGAAAATGTCTGTCCTACAGTGCTGGATTTGCAAATGTTATAGCATGGTGATCAATCAAATTAAATCATACAGTTAGATGACTGACTCATCCATAAAGAAACCTGGTAATTATAGTCTTGAAGTCAATGGTACTGAAATCAGTCGCATGCAGCAGCCATAATTATAGAATAAGATGCTCACACGATGCTCTGTCATCAGAAAACGTCCCCTCCTCCACCTCCCAGAGATAACAGGAAAGTTAACAGAATAAAATGCAGGTAAATTAATGAATCCTTATCAACCACTTCGGAATCATTTTATATCACGCTCACAAGGTCAGCATCTCTCTCTCACAAACAGTATATTTTGTAATGCCAACACAAATGGGCTGGAACTTCAGAGGGGAAAAAAAAATCAGTTCTGAAGCAATGCAAGATAGCTGAATTATTCATACCTCAAGACATGTGTTCTGCGAGTTGTTTGTTTTTTAATGCAGTTTGCAGATTCATAAACTGTCTTAAAATCCAGAGATTTCTTGATATGTCAAAAGTAGTCGCAAACTTGGCTGAGAGCCTGCATTACCGGGCCTGGTAAAAAGCCTGGGTAAGATCATGGGCATTTTGCACAGGAAACAACCTGCAGGAAGCAGAATAAAGGGAATAGAACAAGAAGAATCTTCTTTTAAAGCATAATGCTGGCTCATAGATGTTTTACAGCGTAAAAGTGATAATTTATGCTTGTAATTTTTCCTGATTGTACCTGATGGGTTACAAGGTAGCTTTTGGGTAAATCCTACCATGTTTCAAAGACTCTGGACTAAAAGAGAGAAAGATAGAAGAGAAATTATGATAGATGTATCAGTATTTTGTGGGGCAGAGTGTTTGAGGAAAATATGAGAGATTATGATAGATGTATCAGTATTTTGTGGGGCAGAGTGTTTGAGGAAAATATAAGGCTAAAGTTGGATCAGAATGGAAAAGTTTTGGGTTTTTTAATAGCATTTCCACTTTGTTGTTGTTATTGAAATAGGTTGGAACTGAAAAATACCTTCAACCACTTTTCCTGGGGAAAGCTGTTGATGGAGATGTTTCCAGGCAACAGCCATGTATCTGCTCGTCACCGGCCCCTGGTCTTCTGGGGCTCTGCGGTGGCAATCTTCCAGTCCTCCCCTTGCCAGTGTTTGTACCTGGCAGGCTTTCCCGCAGGTAAGCACTCGCCTCCGCTTGGACACAGCAGCCCTGCCCTGCCCTGCCCTGCCCTGCCCTGCCCTGCCCTGCCCTGCCCTGCCCTGCCCTGCCCTGCCCTTCCCTTCCCTTCCCTTCCCTTCCCTTCCCTTCCCTTTCCCTCTTTGCCTTTAGCCTGACCGTTCCATAACAAGAATAAACTAATGGCCAGAACAGAGGAACCTCCTGACAGTACACGGAGAGACCTGTTGAGAATACAGTCCGCTGAAACTCGTGTGACAGACAGGATTACTGATCAGGAGTCTTCTGGTGGTTCCCTGTACATCTCTGGAACATGCAGCCCTCAGGACTAACCTTAACCTTTTCTCAGGCGTCAACATTGACGCGAACCTAACTCAGATTTTATCACAGCAGTGGGGCTCAGCGGTGCTGGAGGAGAAAGGGTGGCAGCTGGGAACATGCCCATCCCGACTCAGCTCCTAGAAACTGAAAAATTCCAAGCGCCATAATGCTCCTCTTCCAACTGCAGTGTAGTCCCTAACACGGACCTGAACCTCCCATCCTTCTGGGAATACATCTGTAACCAGAAAGACGGAATTACTCCAAAGCTACCGATTTCAGCCCTTGTGGCTCTTCCCTAGGACGTGTAAAATGCTGCCGTCATTCTGCATCTGCAGTCTCTGGCTTTCACGAGCCCCCGGTGAACCCAAACCCTAGCCTTACCCTGAAACCTGGGCTTGTATAAAAATATGTGGCTGCCAAAAATGGAACAGAAACTTAGGAATATTCCTCAATATTGAGAAAAATCCCTCAACAGAGGAAAACAGTGTTCTTGGGAAGAGAGGATAACTTGAAATGTATTGATCAATTGTGTAGTTGCAAATATCCAGAAGTTACGAAGAACGTGCAGTTCTCCAAATCTTAACCCAAATCATAAATCCTAAAGAGGAGCCTGTGTCAGCCCAGGGCATGCTGCTGCCTGGCGGGAGGCGATGGGACAGAGGGGTCGGCTCCATGGGAACTCGCCAAAGGTGCAGGTAATCCAGACCAGGAGTCCCCACTCCTGTACTGACAACATCTAATACTTTGTTGTCTCATAAAACATACTCATATTTCAAGACCCCATCCTATTTTTGGATATTTGTTTAATTTACCTGCTTTCCTTCTATTTTAAATTAACATACAGGTGTGTTGGTTTTTTTTTTTTTTACTGCCTGGTACAATGGGACCTCTAGACGCTGCTGTGGTGTATGTAAAGAATAGGAAATAGTGATAGGAAAGATTTAATCTCTGTTTGCCCAGCTCGGGAAGGACAGGACTGGTAAAACAGCAGAGGATAAAGGTAAAATGTAATGTAACATATTTGATTTCCCAAGTCTAATAAAGACAGAGGCAAGCTGTATCTTCCTCTTGAGTTGTGCTGCTGGAGCGGCTCTGCTGAGCTTGTTCTAAACGCTTTAAATTGAAATTCTCGGTAAATACAGGGATGAAATGCACACAGAAGAGAAGAACTATGAAAAAACGGAGATCTTTTTATCAAAACCGTGGGATTATCAGTGTTTCAGTACCGCCCGCAGGAACGCGGAGGGAGCTGTTCTCTGCTGGCATCACTAGAGGGCACTCGGCAATCGCATTTTGCTGTTTTGCCATTCATTTCACAGGCGTGAAACGTTTCTCTTCTCTAAAAGACAAGACAACGCGCGTATTAAATACAAAGAGTTCTCGGGCATCGCAACAGGATTTATTGCTGCCAAATAATTCTCAATAGAAATGTAAAATAAATGTTGTGTATAAATAGCGCTGTAATACAGCACTCTGGGGAGCGAAGGAAGTTTTAATTCCAAATACCAGGTATTTATTTATGTCTGACGAGAGACGGGATGCTCCGGATTCATCCTTCCATGATGACTCCTTCCAAACACGCTTGCAGGAAGCAACTCCGAGCAGAATGTTCTCCGAGCAGAAAAAGTGCTGGTAGAAAAGAGGTTGCTCTCTGCTTTTTGCATCGGGAATGTGTGGAGGAAAGATAAGGGGAGAGAAGAAGCAGGCGGGAGGGTGGCATGGCTGCGGTGCGGTGCTGCGTGCCCGGGAGGACTGCTCCCAAACAACAGCTCATGAACTAGCCCTTTGCCTTCGACTACAAACCAGTATAAATAGAAACCAGTCTGGATAATAAGTACAAAATTAACTTGCAAGCACCAGCTGTATGCCGTGCTCGTTTTCCCCTAAAGCCAAGAAAGACGGGACCAAAGTTGTCTGGCCAAAGGCTTGGTTGTCATTGTATGGCTGAAGCCATGTGTAACTTGCACCAACGTTTTCTGGTGAGTGGGGAGTTCTGCTGCTGGACAGCTCGAGCTCTGGCAGCCTGTCTTGGGAAATACATGAGAGGTGAATAGGGGACGCTACAGAGGCACATGTAGGACAGCGTGGCATCATGCTGCTGAAGCAGCTGCCAAAGCAGAAATATTGTGGCAGTACTTTGCCTAGGCTAATCAATAAATTGTTTGGATGAATAAATGAAACTTGTTGAGATTGCCTTTTCAGGTATTTTTTTGTTGACTTACGGGCAAATTACTTATTGCAAACGCAGGCTGAGCTACAGCCTTGTCCTGAGCCCAGCTGTCCTCAGCTCTCAGCACTGAGCAGGACTCCAGAGCAAGTCCACTTTCAGGTTTTTCGTAAGTCCACATCTATTTTCTGGCTAAGAAATTGAGACTTAACTGTTTGGAACATCTCTTATCTCTGTTTCCGTATGCTATAAGCTTAGCGGTGAGCTCTGTTGTTTAAATTAAGCCCCTCTGTCTTCACCAGAGGCTTTCCCGGTGCGAGAGCGCTGTCCTGGCATCCTCTGCCACCCTCCGCACAAGGGAAGTCTGGAGCAATTAAGCGTGATCTGAGTGGTCCTTCCTTCTCCGCTATCATCAGAAAACACAACGTGCTTAGCAGCCATAGGGTTGCAAAATTGTCTCAACTATTCAAGCCTGTGGCAGAGACCAAAAGCCAGATACGGCAAATCTCTGCATCTGCCTTTGAACTTGGCTTAGGATGCTTATGGTGATGGCTGGTTGAGCCACAAAGCTTTAAGCAAAGTTGAAGGCATAAACCCAACATTTTTCATACTTACGGGGACATTTTCTTCTTTTGTTGAACATCCATCATTTGGTTGCTGCCAAAATGGGTTCTATTTTTTTTTTTTTTACAGGAAGCCTATTTTAAGAGAAATACATTCTTCAGATGAGTGTATTATAAAAGACAGATACGCTGTGTAATCTTCAGAAGGTACTAAAAAATATGTGTGCAAGCTCTGACCCCAGAAATGAGCATTACTGTTTTCCTTGCTATGCTGTTCCTTTTACTTTCAAATCAATTGTGGTAAAAAGAAGTGGTTTCTCTTTTCAGGAAAGAAAAGGGAGCTAGAAGCTCATTTATATTGAATTGTGTTAATGACATGGAATATTTTATGTCCTTAAATACTGTAAAGTATACTAAATCTGAGTTAGTAAAGGGCTGCAGTATTGTTTGAGGTCTCAAACTTCTGTTAAAATGCTGCTGCTTCATCTTGTACCATCCTAAAAACCACAGAACTTTGAACTTCGATGTTCTGTACAGCTGCGACATCATAGGTGGATGAATATACAAAAGATGTTAGAAGTATAAGTTCCCGGACCAAAAACTTTGCCTGAGCAGAGTGCATATATCAGCGGTTCCTCTTCAGATCAAAAGTCACCGCGGCTACAGCTAGGAATTGCCAGTGCTGTGACGAGTTTATTCATATGAGGTTGCTTTATACTAATGGAGGGTGCGTCACATTGTTCTGGAAGAGAGCAAAAGGTCAGGCAAACGTTTGGAAAAAAAAAAAATTCAAAGTGCTTAGTCATTTTGTATTATTTCTGAGAGCAAAGGCACTCTTTCCTGGTTTTGTAGGTATTGTATAGCAGAACATCAAACACATGAACCAAAGGACAGAACCGATAAAAACACAAAGGTAAAGAAACCAGGTGGTGAGCTGCCAAGAAAAAATCTCATCCTTTTAAACCCACGTTTCTATGACTGAGTTTTGCTATGGTTTTTACCTGAACATAATGAGAAATAAAAGCCAGACATCTGAATTGGCCAGTGGAGTATAGCATAACAGGGCTTGGATGGGGGCCTCTTGTAGTCTGTTTTAAAAGAGATTTTGTGATGGTGAGAAGCACTGGAGAAACATAAATTGATGGGTGGGGGAGATTGATTCAGGCAACTGTGGCTTTCCTGAGAAAGGGTTCAGTAGGAGGTTGAAGGTGGGAAAGTAAGGAGGAAGAAGGTTTGTCCCCAAACTTTCATCCCTTGGTGTCTCTCGGTGTCAGAGAGATTGTATGTGTTCAGCATGCAAAGTTCTTAAAATTTGGGTTGTTGCCTTTCATCCATGCTCTGTAAATCTCAAGAAGGAGATTTCTCTCTTGTGTGGCATGCAGTAAAATACCAGACCCTCAACTCTCTCCAGTTATACCTTGTCAAAAGCCGGTTTTCCAGCCTGCTACAGCTAATAATCAATAAAGGAAGACACATAATTTGATTTGGGAAAATGCCTGATGGAAAAATCTTATTTGGCGATCTTGTGTCTGTCTCTTCTATGTGGACTGTAGCTGCTAAAAATAACAAGATAGAAAACTAATGCCATAATACACTAACGAAGTTTTCTTTAGCTTTCCTAGGTATGTCGCCCAGGGAGCGATATATTCTCACATTTGACTTCCATTGACATAATTATAGGTTGAGGTCTCTTAACAGCTTTTATCGCAGCACGTGTTACCTTGGGTATTATCTGGGTGCCTGATGATGCAATTTGGTAACTTCGGACATAGCCATGGGAGCTAATGGAGATGGTCCATGCCAGCCCGTCTCTGCCCATCTCCATGATACCCAAAAGGTAGGCTTTCCTACTCCAAATGTTGACAGATGAACAGAGTGTTAGATTGATTTAATAACTACTGTGGAAAACCCAGCCATCCTGCTGCTCTACACGCAACCCGTAAGTGTTTAATGCCTTCAGTAGTGAGATAGTTTCGACTTTGGTACCTGCATGTAGATTTTAGGAACCTGACTTGAGGGATGCATGCTTCAAGACTTTGGCAGTTTCAGATGAGTAAAGGTTGATAATTTAAAGGAATGTTTGTGATCGCTATAATCGTCTCATTATATTGTGTTTTGCAATGCCACAGCAAAAAAATTGCAGTGTGACTGCAGTGATAACAACGATGAACTAGCTCAGAATAACATCTCCTAATAAAGATCAGAGCAATGAAGAAGTCAATTACTTCTCATTTTCTCTGCATCCTGGCATGATGTGAAAATTCATAGTAATTTCCCTGCATAGAAATCAAATCTAATCAATACGCTTGAACTGCAGTCCCAGCATCTACAGAAGTAGGTTTCAGGGTTAATTTTTTCAGCTCTGAGGTTCAAACAGCCTTCCTGTGTAATTGTGTTACGTATTTCAGTACGCAAAATGCTGTATTTAAATAGGAACTGGATTATTTCATTATTCAAGTTAATTAAGATGGGTAATTAAATGCTACAACTAATGTATTATGTATCTTACATTTTATTTCCATTAAAAGTGATTTTTAAGTACAGCATAAATGAATTATTTGAGATTCCAAATCAGCTTTTCTAACTCTTCTTCTGTATTGCCCTGCTCCCCGCCTCCCCGCCCAGTATTTCCAACTTTGACATGAGAATCAGAACAAGCATTTGTGGAAACCAATGCAAGTTCACAAATTTCCGGTTACTTATTTCAGTAATGGTGTTTTAATCCAGTATTTTAGTTCCACCTTTTTCAGTTGCCTAATATACTGTGAGCAAATTATCCCCAGCGACTTACCCCTATTTTCTAATTCCTCCCATAATTATCTTTTCATACGCTACTGATTTCTGTTTTGGGGTTTTTTGGGTTGTTGTTGGTGTTTTGGTTTTTTTACTTCAATCTCTACCTTCAGAACAGAGCAATTACCTGATTTTCTTGTAGATAAACTGTTAAGAGTGTTACAGCTGTCCTCTCTGAGAAAGGAGAGGTCCACGTCTAGCCCAAGTCTAAAGCCATTCTTTACTCAAAGCATAAAGAGTTTCTCGGTACAAATATGACATTTTTACTCAATATTAGTTAATGTGGAGAAGTCAGGAAAAAAAACGGTTCTACCATTGCAAGCTTTCTGGGGCTTTTGTCTGCCTTAGCGTGTCATCGTTGAGGCTAGGCGAGTAAACAAATTGGAAGATACGAGATGCGCTTTCAAAGGGACACTTTTTTATGCCACACCATTAAAATAGATAGGCCTTGTAAGGCTGTGACGTGATGGAGAGATGTTTGTCAATAACGAGCTGGAGAAGGTGTCTTTCAGAGCATCAGCCCGTGGTTAGCACAGGGACGGTGACAGTGTGTTTCTGTGCGTGTATCGTGGTGATGTTGCTTCAAAACAGCAGTGGAGTGAGCTACTGCGATATCCCAATGGCAACCTGATGGTTAAGTGCCATCGTGTCCCCTTGGGAAGAGTGGGTAGCTTTGGGTTCATCTATTTCTATTTTGGGTTCATCTATTTCTTAATGTCTTTTCTCTTCCTCAGCAAGAAGTCTGGCCTCAAGAGCAAAGTTTCAGGCAGGTTTCTGCCTCTGGCTTCTCTTTGGCACTTGCTAACAACTAGTTAAAGTTTAGTAACTTCCAGCCAGACCCAAGGTCTCTATGGCTACCAGAGGCTCAAGTTGTTTTCTAGAAACAGTGCAAAATTGGCACTATAAAATATTGCAAAGATTCCTTCTATTAGATCTTGTATGTAGGACAGTGAAATCCCTTCTCTAAGGAAATTAGCAATGCTTTAAATTTATAAAAAAACCTAAACATCAAAGGTAGGCTGGAATTGGGGAGATCGTTGCATTGAACGAGGAAGACTCCCCGGATCCAGTGTGATAACATAAGCATCTCCTGAAGTTTTCTCCTAGGATTTTCCTGCTCTATCACAAAACTGTTCCGTTTCCATACTGGCCATTCTACAACTGCTAGTAAACTGGTCTTTGGCACATGGCGTTTATAACGTGTTTCAGGAAGGACATAGGAAGCCGGGTGCTTTAATAAAAGAAATCTTTGTAGACGTTGTAAGACAGGTTTCAATGTACTTCACCGCGCAGTGTATCACAGCGAACATGCTCTCCTTTTCTGCCGACAAGGATGTTTGCTTTGCATTGTACAGCTATCACCCCCTCGGCTGACAGAAGCCGTTGTGACGGTATGGTGCCTATCCAAGTTTTAAGACTGGAAAGTAAGGCCGATCTCTTTTGCATGAATTGAGTTTCTGTTTGAGTTTTGGCCCACTGCAAAGTTGGCTGCTCATTTTACTAAAGCAAACCCAGAATACTAAACAGGTAATTAATTTATGTTCTTTGCCAACAGTCAAAAGGCAGTGTTCACCAGGCGTTGAAGACCGGCAACGATTTTCATGAAACTGAGCATTTAAAAATATATATAACTAATATATTACTAGCATTTGTACGCAAACTACGTGGGCAACTATTCCTATGATATTCACATTTTATTTTATTAGTGCCTATATTTTCCTATTTGCTTACTTCAAATGTTCTTTGTGGTGGCAGTTGCATTTGTTCATGGGCTACAAAGCACTCAAAGGAGGTTGGGATGTCTGGTTTACTTGTGCTAGAGCAGTTTCTTTCTTGCAAGTGGAAGAGAGTGAGGCAAGCAGCATTACGAGAAGACACTGCCTTCAGAGATGTAACGAACGACCTGTGTGTTTCCTTACTAGCAATAACAGGAAGATGAGCCAAGTCATTCCAGATTGCCCCAGAAAACTTCTCAATCCAGTCTTGACAGTCTTGGCTGTATTTTTCTGTTGCAAATCTGTTGAGGGAGAACAGAGAGGAAAGGGTCTCTGGCCAGGCAGCAGTTTGGAGAACTGCTCCTGTTTAATGTGGGGCTGCTCAGAACGTCATGAAAAAAGGTGAACCATTGTCAGTCAGAGAGAGGGACATCTTAAAGAGCTGCGGGCAAGCTGGCCATTAAGTGAAGCCCTTGGGAGCAGACCAGGCGTGCTCGAGCTACATGATGAGGGGAAATCTGAGGCTGACTCAGGCCAATGCGTTGAGCTGAAGAAGTTATTTGCTATTCCAAGTAAAACAGTGAACTGGATGTTTGAAGAGGTGCTAATAAGGATAAATTACCTTGTTACATGGCCAGAGTTTGTAAATTAAGGACTCCAGTCCTCTGAAATGGTAAATTAAAGACTCCAGGCTGAGGGAGGACTTCTTGTCCAAGACACAACGTTGATAAGATAATTAGGTGGTTTGATGGAAAGAAACTCAGCCACTTGGTTTGATTCCTCCCTGAACTGTTTTTTCTAATAAAGTACCCCAAACATCTGCTGGCTTCTCACTATCTGAGTTGTTACACGGCCACCCGGCATATGGGATTTAAAAGGATAAAAGAGAATTGGAAGCCCTAGATCTGTGATGTGTCCAAATTTCTGCAATATTTGCCTCAGCTGAGAGAGAGGAGCTGACAAGACAAAGCCTCCTGGAAGCAGAAATGATCCAAGAGAGTCTGTACAAGGCAGTTTTTACAGAAAAAGTCAAAACTAAGAGAACTCACGCTTATTTTGCTTCTTAATTTCGATTACAGGCTGAGGTTTCTTGAGGATGTGTTTCCTTGTGCTTTACACTCGGGATTGTTTTGACATTCTCCAAAGCGTACGTGCATAGCTTTAGTACCGTATTTGTACCAAAAATGCTTTGGCTGTAGTAGTCATCCGTAGGCACCCTGGCACAGACTCCAGTCCAAAAGGCAGGCAAAGGAGATGCTACAAAGCAGCAAGGAAGCAGCAATCCGACCCAATGCGCTCCGGAAGCACCTTCATCATAGCACAGAAGAAATTAAGAGACAAGCTAGGTTTGGCTGAACATTTTAAAGTACTAAACGTTGAGAGAACCCGGCAGCTGTCAATATAAAGTGTTTGCTGTGTCACATTGGTCGTTCTCTGAACTACACGTGCACTGCAATATTTATTAATTTTCCTTAATAAAAAGAAAATTGTTGTCTTAAAACCTCACTAAATATCTGATGGAATATTTAAACTGAATTATGCCCAGTATTGACCTAATCTTGCGAATATGTACTGACATCCAGTCACTTAAAATGCATCTGATTGACTATATAAGTGCCCAGCGCGTTTCTGGAAGACAGGTTAATGATCTGATGAAGTGATCAAGCACTTAGTGGCTTTTGGCTGATAAATCATTTCAGCTTTTTAATACGTATGGCATTTAATTATGGTCATTTTAAACCGCTGTTTATTGTGGTGCCATTCTACAAACTAAAGCAATCAAAACAGTAACTCAAATGCATAACAGAAAGTTATTGCATCCACAGCCTTGTGGTTCCCGTATGAGCAACGCTGCCAGTTAAATCAGGGCAGATTTGGCTTTTGGAGGATAGAAGTTTCAGATTTTACACAGAACTTATAATTTTGATTGGCTGTTAGTTTTGGGGGGGGATCCTAAACTTTCTACCTATTTCTCTGCACACAGAGTGATCTTCTTGTTACAAGATTTTGTAAAAATACCCGAACGAGGATCTGAATAAATGCATCCCGCACCCAGCGGAGAGGCTGTGAGGAATGGCTTCCCTACGGACCTCCAACCCTGCAGCTGGTGTCCCACAGCAGGACTTCTGCAAGTGCAAGCAAACCAGGTGCTGTCTGGCCACTCAGGTATGAATTTGGAAATGTTCCTCTAATGTTCTTCTGTAGACTGAGAAACCCTGAACTAGAACTGGTAGACTAATCAGTTTTAGCTCAGAAATACCAATTCATACTCAAAGCCCCCAGACAAATAAATTTTTTTCTTCCCGCTGGAAATCACTTTTATCTTCTGAGCAGCGCGGAGCTGGCGGCAGGTTCAGCTCTTCCCTGGGGAGGACCTGTCTGTGCCGGAGATAGAGAATCCTCCTTCCTTCCCGATTTCTGCATTCACGGTTGGGAAAATTGCCTGCCTCTAACTTCACTACTTTCTTTCTGCTAATCTCCACCTTGTAAGAACTTGTAAAGAAGTTCAGAGGAATGGCGGAGGTTTACACCGACAGTGTAAACAGAACAGCCTCTTTTTTTTTTTTGTCTTGTCTAAGTAGTAAATAAGATTAAATATGGCCAGTGGCTGCACTAGCAGCTCGGGTGGCGAGAAGCCAGAGGCAGCTCGGGATGCTCCACTTGTCGCAGAACACTACCTCTTTATACCACCACCGAATCACCCTTTCAGTCTTTTGCTAACCTTGCTTGACCAACCTTCACCCCACCGCTCGGTGAATCGGGCATTCAATTATTTTGTCCCCTTTTTGTTTTTTAGAAGGAAAAATCAGAGTAATTGCTGAGGCGAGGTGCGATTATTCCACCCGAAAACTGCACCGGCGCTGCTGAAATCTACTTTGAAGCGAGCAAATGTTACGTAATTCTCCTGGTGGTTTTGGGGGGGTTTGTTTGTTTTTATGGGGCTAACCCAGATGCCAGTACAGCCGGTGGGAGGCTTTCCACTGACTTAATTCATTGTTGGAGCAGGCCTAGGAGACTCTCGCCCGCTAGTCAAGGACTTCCTGATGGCTCCTGATATCTCTATACAGCCGGTGCCAGTCGCCTTCAGCAGCCCCAGCTCCCTTTTGTTTTTGTGCGGTGGACTCGGGTGAACCGCCACGGTGTTGCTGTGCTGTCCCTCGCCTTTACACGCAGGCGGGAGATGGGTTTTTCCTCCACCTTCCCTGCGTGTGTTTGTCCGTTGGCAGGGTGTCTGCTTATTGAACTCATCTCCGCAGGCGACCGAGGGAAAGCAAACGCTGAACTTCTGCAGCGAGTCTTCAAAGTGTCCACGAATTATGTAACGTTTAATTTCGTATTTTCATGTTCTTTTCTGAGCGGATAAACATAAATAAGCAAAACAGGCAATGTCTCCAAGAACTCTTCAGTCTTACTGAGTCTCCTTCCAGCTGCACCCAGGAGTTGGCCGTGAGGTTTGGAGGGCACCGATGAGACCGTGCCGGCAGGGGAGGGAGGCTGCTGGGTGAGGAGGGGTCTGGCAATGAGGCCTCGAGCTGGGTTTAGCTGGTGATGTCTTACACGTTAAATCACGGGGTGCTTTGCATAACCTTTTGCTGCATGTGGTCTTATACCACCGATGCTAGAAATCTGCGCTCAGCACTTCCATCCTGGTAATACAAACGTTATCATAGAATCACAGAATGCTTTGGGTGGGAAGGGACCTTTAGAGGCCATCCAGTCCAACCCCCTGCAGTGAGCAGGGACATCTTGAACCAGATCAGGTTGCTCAGAGCCCTGTCCAACCTGACCTGGAATGTTTCCAGGGATGGGGCCTCCACCGCCTCTCTGGGCAACCTGTGCCAGTGCTTCACCACCCTCAGTGTAAAAAATTTCTTCCTTAATCTTAATCTTAATCTCATTTTTCCTTAATCTTATTATGTCTGGTCCTTCCTAGCTCCACACAGAGATACCTTCATGTGCATGCTGAACCCTGCTAGAGTTAACGTGCTGAACTGAAGGATTACAAATTACAATTGGATGTTTGATGGGGGAAAAAAAAAATCCTCAAATACTGGGACTAAAATAAAGCAAGCTGGAGAGGAACGGGGGGCTGTCTATCTCCTTTTCTCTTGCTTAGGGCCAGTCTTTCATGGCTTCTCTTAAATGGACTCTTACTATTAATTTCTGCTGTAAGCAGGGGGAGGAGCAGTAAAGAGCGTGGCTTTTGCTAAAATGTCATTGCAAGCTGTTACTGTTAAGCAAGCCTGGAGGAGGAACGAGGGGAAACAACGCGGTGGTGTGCAAGGCACTGCAATGCTTTTGTTCTGTGCCAGTGCGGCTTTCAGAGCCGAAGCAGAATTTTAGCCATGCTGCAGTGACATTTGTAAATGAGAACATGGCAAGCCCCTTATTTTGGCCGGAATAAAATGCTCTTTTTAAGGGGGGGGAAGAGAGTCTGGCTTAATGAAAAAGGGGAATCAGTCCAGGGGGAAAAAAATAAATAGGTTTAAGAAGCAAAACAGAATTTAGAAAGAGCATGCATGCCAAAAAGCGAGAGTAATCGACGCAGGAGAAAGGGTCTTGCAGAGGCAGAGTGCATGGGCTGGCAGGGAAGGGAGAGCAGAGAGGGGGGAAAGGCTTCTGGAATGGCACAGAGGCTTAGAAAGCTAAACTGAAAACAAAAGGCCAAAGGGGAACATTCAAATGGATATAAGGAAGAATGAATGGCTGTAAGGCATCTCAAGAATGCGGTACGCTCTCCCAACTGAGGATCTTTTTTAAATTTGTTTGTTATGAATTTTATCCTACATTCTGTTTTGCCATTCGATAGGAGGCTGTTCCGTGGAAAACACAACCCCCGTTTCAGGGAGCTGACGTTATTCCCTTGAATTTCATGGCTCTGTAACATTGCCTAACGTTGCCTTTCATTTCACTGCGAAGGCGACAGATTGATTGTGGGCATCTTTGACCCCCTGTTTGTGCACGAGGTCTCTGTGCTATAACAAGGGCAAGCTGTAAAAGGTGTAAGCAAATTTTTAAAAATGCAGGCATTTGTTTAAAGACCAAGACGAGCAGCTACGCTGTCCCAGCACAAACCCAGTGCAGCAGCTGGTCCCATCTCGCTGGAGACAGGCCTGGGAGCAGAGGTGGGCTATCGCCTTTGTTTTTTCCTTTCCAACTCTTGCTGCCTCTTGCCTAATGAGGCGCCGGCTATTTGTGAGCGCTGAACTGCTCAGGCAGAGCTTGAAGTCCGCTGCAGAGCTGGCTCTTGTACGTAGCGACTGTCAGTAAGGCGTGGAAAAGGCTCTAGAGGAATGCCAGCACATCCATCCTGGAGGCCAGGGTAAAACTAACCCATTAGAAATAACCCCTGAGCTTTACTAGATTCCACATCAAGGGGGGAAACACCTGAAGCTTCATTTATCTTTGCTCTCAGAGGGGGATTGCAGCCTCTCTTCCCGTCAGCGGAGCTCTGCCAGATGAGGCGCTCGCCCTGCGGGCACGGCGCAGAGGAACTATTTAACCGTCCATGAAATGACGGAGCGAGTCTCTGCGAGATTTGCTGCTCCAGCCGTTCGTAGGTAACCCCGAATCCTTGGTCCTGCCGTGCTGGTAGGCCAGGAGACGCAGCTTTAGGGCACCCTGTGTGACCCCCATTGCTTCTCCATCCTTCCAGGCAGGTCGTCCCATGGTAGAGGCTGGAAATTTGGGTAGAAATGGAGTCCTTGGCATTTTTTTTCTGCCTTGATGAGGATTGGAAAACATGTCTTCTAACACTAAACCTTAAAAGCAAAGGCTTTGACTGTCAGTATAATTATAGCCTGAATCGATTATTAAGTTATTGCATTTTTGTCGGGTTGTGCTTTGATGTTTAGTTACAAGAGCTGAACACGCCGCTGGTCTGCGCTGGCTGGGGTTTTTGTAACCAGTTCTTGCAGTTTCGCTTCAGGGATTTACACGTTCACCCAACAATATTTTGTTAAATACAGGGTTTAAGTAAACCTCCAAACCGAAATGCGTCTGCTCTGACATCAGATCCACGCAAAAATGGGGCACATGGAAAACACTACATGAGATTGGGCTATTAAGAATAATTAATACTAAATTTAATTGACAATTACTTAGCAAGAGTGATATTTGGCTTTAAAAGGCCATCTATATTTATGGTGCTACACAGTACAATAAAAAATAGCAATCTGTTTTACTGAGATGAGCATAAAGCGGTAACAAATGCAAATGTTGGGCTGCTTTTATCCGCAGGCAGCGCTTTCTTGCTGAGCGGCGCAGGTAGACGGTGGCTGGTACACGTGCATTAATCAAAACTTCAGAAGGCATCTTCTAATTGTTTCTGCATCAGTACAGGCTGGATTTTAATCCTTTCGGGAAAGGAGGCAATAGCTTTTAGACTTGGTGTTATTTACATATAAAAGATTCATCTGTTCCTGTTAACGGGCTGTGTAGCGTAACCGCTTATCCATGGGCAGGTGACTCGTATAGGCTGCGTATACATATATATGTGTATTCTTTCCCCGTTATTTTGTGATGTCTTTGAGTATTTTCTATGCTGTTTCCCGCACGTAGCTTAAACACTGATCCCGTACAATCTCCTTTGTTCCCATGCTCACAGTATTACTCCTGATACACTACACCCTCCAGCACATCACTTTCTTACCCATTGGCTATTTTCCCCACTCTGTGAAGCCTTTAAATACAGGTATAAAAGGAAAAGAGATAGAGATGAACAAAATAATTAAAGAATATGTAATGGAATGAATTTTTAAAAAAAAAAACAACAACAACAAACCAGCAACATCAGTAACTAATGAGTAGGAAGTACCACACAGTATGTCATTCATTTAGCCCTCTGTACAGGGTAGTACCAGATGGTGCCCTGAGGGACTTGGATGTTCCCATCTATGCTCTAACACTACTAAAGAGGTGAGATGAGAAAAGGAGATGAGATAGATAACACCAATCTGCCCAGCAGAAAAATGATTATGATTACATAACTAATGACCCAGGGAATTAGACGATATCAAAAATAGGAAGCATGCCAATTTGTGCTGTGACACGTCTGAGCAGCAAAAGCAATATGAAGACGGTATAAGAAGAGTTTATTTGAATGTATAGTGGTTAAAAAAAATTGGGGGGGGGGTCTTTATTAAGCATTCCGAATCGTTCTGTTCATTTGACAGCAATTTCTCTAGTTGTTAGCTGATGAAACCCCACTATTGCGTATTATTGCAATAATACTAACTAGGATGCGCATTTACTTGTTCTTTTTTTGCGGTACTTAGCTCAGCTGGGAACTTGATAGAATCTGATTTTCTTCCAGTTACGTTAAATAGTTTTCCTGTTGAACGCAGTAGTAACAGGATTGAGACCTTAGCGCCGCCGCTGAGGAAAAGCAGCTTGCGCCTTGTCTGCACGAGAACTGTCAAACCGGTTCTTACTCTGCTTTACGGCACGCGATTTAATGCTGAGGCTCCTGTTCCTGCAGGCTTTATGGCATTAGGGAATAGCTGGAGGACTGCGTGTCATGGAATTGCATCTGGTGTACGCCAGGCAGAGGTCTTGGTCATAGACCTTAAGAAAGGTTGGGGTCATGGCACCACAGGCAGCTGAAATATTCCACGTTGGAATATTTAGGGGAGAGGAATATTGGATAAAAATTTAAGTTACTCAGAAAAAGGCTTTGTTTAACCAATTTCCCTCCCCCAGTTGTTCTGATTTTTATTTTATTTTATTTTTTTATTTTATCTTGATGTCTGGGAAGGGATTGCAAGCTCTTTGTATTTCTGCTGTAACATCCTGATGCCAGTATCTAAATACACGTCTACCAGATATTTTGATTTCTAAAACTAACTTCGGTGTGCAATCCTACAGCACGGGTAGCTTAGAGGTCTGGCTGTAAAATGTGGAGCAGTCCAAAACGATATAAAATGCAGCTTTTTACCATCTGTTAGAAAATGTTAATGAGCTGGTGATCTCATTCCATATTTTAGACAGGTGTCCACATCCCCAAAAATGTGACTAGAAATGACATCTTTGTTGACAGTCTCATCAGATTAATTGGACTTCAGGACTGAGCTAATTCTCACATCAAGAGGCTTGAGAACATACTGTCGGAGCTGCGTGAAGAACCTTGAACTCCTGTTTCTTGTGCTGTCACCAGATCATAACAGCTTTGATGGACTGGATTAGGAAATCAATATACACACATTGACATGCTAATCCCTTCAGGGACACTCATTAAATAACGTTCAGATAAAGGGGCCATAACAGTACGTGGAGAATCAATGGCTGCAGCAGAGTGTTAGATTTTTTTGTTTGGCTTGGTTCTTTCAAACAAGTTAACACAAAAGCATATAAAACATTAAAAATATGTGTTAAACTCCCAAAAGCATGAAATTTGGCATTAAAATGGACCTAAAGCATTAAAAGTATGTAAAAGGGTCAGGTTTTGATTGTACATAAGCGTTAATGTGAAGAAACTCCCTAGGAGTGAAAGGGATCTGCTGGGTCACGAGTTCAGTTCTCTGCTGTAGGAGATATCCATGCCGTGTAATACCTTCCATAAAGTGATCAAGCGCCGTTTTAAAACTAATTAGAATTTTTCTCCTCTTGGGGCTCTGCTCTGTAACCTTTCTCCAGTAATGGGTAGAGAGAGACCTTCATCTAATTTCAGACTAAATTTATTCCTGGCTAATTTATATTAATTTTTTTTCCTCTTACAAATCCTTTCTCCTTGTTGTTCCCATGGTGTATTTACAGGCAGGGGCATCTACTCTCAGCTTTTGCTCTGTAAGGCTGAACTGGCAAAACTTGGTGAATATTGCCTCATTAAAACATTCCCGTCCCTCGTTCGTCACGGTCGTCCTTTTTTGCACTTGTTCCTGTAGGAGTTCAGTCTTTCTGAACATCAGCGACACTTTTTTTTGTGCTCCACATGGCACGTCACCATCATGCTTCATCATCTTCAACTCCTTGCCTTGTACAAAGCATATTTATTTTTACAGGTCCGCTACAAAACAAGAGCTGAAAGGTCAGACCTTTCCAATAGAAGGCAAAAATCTAAAGCCAGGGGTTTAGGCTAAAGGCGCTGATGTCTGTTGAGTCAGGGAGTCCAGGATCCACAGCTCCCGCGAGGTTCTGCAGGTCAAAGCTTCCAGTCTTGCTGCAAGACAGCAGATGTTTCTCCAAGGAACCTGCCATGGAGGTGGCTGAAATCCTGCCAGCACAAGTGTTTTGGTAGTGCTACATTTGCCTGAGGCGTTCTGATTGCAACGAGCCAATGTTTATCAGTGGGGGGAAAAAAAAATAGATCGCTGAAATATTCTGGGTAAACTCTGATTTGTATTTTACTTTTTGAACTTGATTTTCAGTCTGTTATAAGTTGCTGACCCCGTATTTAAATAGTTTTATACCATTCTAGAATTTGCAGCAGAGATTCAAATAATTGTTAATATTTAAATATTTTGTAAAGAAGAAATACGCAGCATCGTATTTTCAGATGGGATATTTTAACCCCTCAAAACATACTTTTTTTCCCCAGCCCGTTTATATGGAAATAACAGCGTGTGTGATGCTGAGTGTGTCAGTTTTACTCTGCAAGTTACACATAATTGATTTTTTTTTTTTTAAAGGATATCTGTGGAGAGCAATAGTTCTCATACAGCTCATCCGAAGTACCCCAGGTGACCGAATGCCGTATAGTGGAATTTTTAAAGGTTGCTGACCAAAAAGCCCCAGTGTGCTGCTGTTTGGGTGTGTTTATTGTTCTTATCTAGTGAATTACTTCCTATTAGGTAATGACAATTGCAAGTCCCAGCTGAATGAAAAAAAATAGGATTTAAGATGTTTTGGGAACCAAGCAGAAAAGGGAAGGACAGCAAAAAGGTTCAGAAGTCTTTATTCCAGTTTTTTACCCAGTCTCATGCTCATGATTATTACTTAAGATATATGAACAACAAACAAGACTTCTGTGGTGTAGTTTTCCATACTTCGTGTATGTTGAGATTAAAATGTTGTAATGACTAATTATTCCAACTATTTACTATTTTAAAAAAAAACCCAAAACCTCACTTATTTAGAAAAAGGTAGGGTATCCCAACACACAAAACACCCAGATGTAAATGTAAATGGCATCATAACATTTATTTCTTGGTTGCATGTGCAAAGAAGCCGCACTGTTCTTTGCAGCTGCCCGTGAGAAGGTGGTGCATTGAAAACCAAGATCTTCCTGAGCTTACAAGATGAAGTAAAAATGAGAGTAATTTAATTCTGTCCTCCCTCGATTGCCAACATAACCTTGTTTTACAGCATCATGGTTCACTGTAGTTTGTGTAACAAAGAAAAGAATGCTGTATGTTACTGCAGTATTGCTTTTTTTCTACATAACCCCTTTTTTCCAGTTTCCCAGATTACTAAAACCAGACAAAGACACTCTTTCACACTAAATTTATATTTTATCCCAGCCCAAATTGTAATGTGTTTTTTAAAACTGAGGAAAAAAAGACCTCAGTAGTTTCTCAATTCTGGAATAGAAATGACATACTGCTTTTTATATACTCAAATGGAGTTGTGTACTTAAGGGATGGATGAACTGAAGAACAAAAATGTGTCCTTCCAAAAGAATTCCAACTACAAGAAATTTAATAACAGTATAGATATAAAATATATAAAATAGTATTTCACATTTTTAGGACTGTTAGTGAAAAAATGTTTGTCTTGAACTAAAGCTTCTCAGAATAAAAAGGGACGGATTCTTCATAATCAAATATTTGTGGGTTTAGTTATAATAAATTTACCATACATTATGAATTTTTTTGTTACCAGGATGTGGTTTTAACAAATACGTTTATTTTAAGTCAGCTGTCTACCTAGGACAGATTTACCTGTTCCTTCAACAGTTCATATTACATTCATTCACAGAGTTGCTCCAAGTGTTTAATATCTGTAATTCCAGCAGCGTTCTTTGCGAACGTGATTTGATGGCAAAAGGCTTTCTGACTGAGAAATGCCCCAAAACAAGTGAAACTTTTCTTTTCTGAAACTGGGCGAACCAGAGATGAAGAGATGTACAGAACGTAGGCAGCAGGACCTCGTGGCTGTTACGTTGGAGTGTATGGGATAGGATGTGGATTCTGCTCCTGGCTTTAATAGTCCCCTCTTAAGTCAGGCAAATTTCTTTCTTTCTCTTTAGTCCTATTCAAACTTCTGCCAGCGCAACTCAACCACTCTGTGAACGATGGAAAGCAGAATATCTTTGCGCTATGTCTAGCAAACGGGATCCAGTGTCAGACAAGGTCTGATGATAGTAATGTATAATGAGGGCAGGGAGAGGAAAGAGAGAGAAATAGCGTCAGGAGTCTGAGAAAAGTTAAAAAGAGCTAATCAGGACATTTTGGCAGTCAGCCCCAGGCCCCCAGTTGATAGGACCATGTTATGTACAGTGGAGTATTTGGCTCTATCTGTTCACATAGGTGTTGGGCAGTAACAGATGACACTAAGCAGATGACACTAAACTGGGTGGAAGAGTTGATCTGCTTGAGGGTAGGAAGGCTCTACAGAGGGACCTGGACAGGCTGGACCAATGGGCTGTGACCAGTTGTATGAGGTTCAACAAGGCCAAGTGCCGGGTCCTGCACTTGGGTCACAACAATCCTGTGCAACGCTACAGGCTTGGGGATGAGTGGCTGGAAAGCTGCTTGGCGGAGAGGGACCTGGGGGTCTTGATCGAGTCGACTGAATATGAGCCAGCGGTGTGCCCAGGTGGCCAAGAAGGCCAACGGCATCCTGGCTTGTATCAGAAATAGTGTGGCCAGCAGGACCAGGGAAGTCATCCTTCCCCTGTACTCGGCACTGGTGAGGCCGCACCTCGAGTGCTGTGTTCAGTTTTGGGCCCCTCACTACAAGAAGGACATGGAGGTGCTGGAGCGTGTCCAGAGAAGGGCAACGAAGCTGGGGAAGGGTCTGGAGCACAAGTGCTGTGAGGAGCGGCTGAGGGACCTGGGGTTGTTCAGCCTGGAGAAGAGGAGGCTGAGGGGAGACCTTATCGCCCTCTACAACTGCCTGAGAGGAGGTTGTGGTGAGGTGGGTGTTGGTCTCTTCTCCCAAGGAACAAGTGATAGGACGAGAGGCAATGGCCTCAAGTTGTGCCAGGGGAGGTTTAGATTGGATATTAGGGAAAACTTCTTCACGGAGAGGGTTGTCAAGCATTGGAACAGGCTGCCCAGGGCAGTGGTGGAGTCCCCATCCCTGGAGGTATTTAAAAGCCGGGCAGACGAGGTGCTTAGGGCCATGGTTTAGTAGTGGACAGGTACGGTTGGACTCGATGATCTTAAAGGTCTTTTCCAACCAAATGATTCTGTGATTCTGTAAGTTCCTGCTCTTACCGAAGCCGCTGTGACTGAGGGTTGCATCCAACTCCTGCACCTTGAGCGAGGCACTGGAAGGCTTTTCTCAAGTAGGAGAGGATCATTCTCATCCCTCCAGGATGCTGATTGTTCCTGTTTCATGGGATTACGTTACCAGTTTTGACTTCAAATAAACATCTTACAGAGTTTTCCCAACTGTAAATTATAATTTTTTTCTTCATTTGATCTCTCCACTCCTTCTTGATCCTCAAAGTCAGCATCATGTGACTCCACTTAATTGATTATTTTGCTGTTATCTGTTTCATCTAGCATTATTAGCAAGTGCCTTCTTATCTCACTTTGGAAGTTTTGTTAACAGAGAGATCAGCTGGAATCAATATCCACATAATAGAGATGCTAATTGCTTCGTCTACAGCTATGTTAACTTTTAGCCCTCCTCGCCAATCTCGCACGCCACTGTAGCGTGAACTCTTGATAGACTCTCAAAATACGCTGCATATTTTAACTCACTGTGTTGCTGTATATTTTACGTGTAAGATTTAGCCTCAAGTGAGAAAATTCCTAGAGTTTTGGAGAAAATCTGAAGTTTCTGGGCTCTTTTCTGATGTAAATAACAGACTTGATCTGCTGCTGTCTTGCATCCTGTGGTGTTGAAGCATTGGCAGAATATTGTATAGAAAACTAGGTGATCCATCTTGTACTCTGCAGTTCTGCCCACTCCGTTTATACAGGCTTCACAAAATTGTTTTTGTAGGGCCAATGTAGTTAAATCATTCTTGATGGCTATGTAAATCGTCTTACTCTGGGTTTAAGACTGACTGACTTTAATAAATAGGTAGAAACTTACACTTGTTTTCAACCTGATTTAAACTAAAAATATTAGAACCTTCCTGCATGAATTATGTTTGAGTTAAGTCATTTTTTAAAGTATATCTTAAATATAGTTCAGGTGAAGGTGGAGGAGGAAAATTGTTCATAAAGTTTCTAGCAAGCTGCCATGTAAATAATAAAAGTTCACTGTTATCAGTGTCGAGGAGCATTAATTTATGAAATAGGTAGATCATTTTATTTATTTTTTATTTTATAAGGAGAGATTCATATGTGGTGAGATAGAATATTTGGTAGAGAAAAATAGCAGATTATTTTAGGTACAGGTGACAGGCTGACAGATGGTATAGAGAAAGTTGTGTAAATATTAATGCAGATGTGGGGAAAGGAATAGGAAAAGTTGAACGGAGAGTCTGGAGGAACAAGAATAGATACGTGGGCAGGTCAAGAGCATGGCAGGTTTTACATGTAGTGACAGAATTTTTTTTTTAATGCGTTGAATAGTAAGTCACTGGTGAAATCAAAGAAGAGGTGATAGAACCGTAGGAGAAGAAAGCGACTAGTTTGTCAGCTCACGGTTTTTGATTAATTCTCTTCTTTTTATCTAAATCTCTGCCCTTTCACACTAGACGCAAACTCATCAGTAAGGTATTTAATTCTGAAGAGAAGTAATTTGTTATATTGAAAGGGTGGATCAACTGATTATATTACAAATCTTGTAGAAAAATAACAGAAATCTCTATTTTAACTTGAAATATTGCAATATTATCTCAATACCCTTTGGGATGGTAGCTTTGGTTGTGAAATGCCTACACTTTGATCTTGCCTTCTCGTAACAAACCTGGGATCACTGAGTAAATATGAATACAGGGAACGCTGTCTTTGTCTTTTTTAGTTTGTGTTTAAACAACTTATCTTTGTCTCGATACAGAACAACTGCTAGCTTTTAAAGAGGCCAGAGAAAGCCGCGGCATTAGCTTTCATCCCTTTCCCCATTTTCTCAAGCCTTAGGTTTGAATAGAAACATGTAAATAATTGGTCAATGAAAGGGAGGAGGCACTTACTGACAATCACTTGTAAGCAGTCTTTCAAGGTCAGATCTGGAGAACAACCAAAGAGATCTCCTGTGAAGTTTGTTATCTATCTGTTCCAACATTTTTCCCTCTACTCATTTTTTACTGCTGAAGAAAACGGCAGACCTAATTTTACATATATATATATATGTATGTGTGTGTGTATTTGTGCAGCACAGAGCTTGCATATGTGTACACTGGAGACAGCATCGAAGGCGATGATCAATTTGATAGACTGTATCACAAACCACATTTAAAACACTCCTTGTTCTTGTAAATTATAATTTTTTTCTTTTTTTATCTATCCTGAATAAATTGCACAGGCACAAAGTGTCATTAAATGCTCCTCTTTTACAACTTACCATTTTAACATGTCCAAAATTCAATATTAGCATTGTATTCCTTTGTGAATTGAGCTTTTATTCATTACATTCCTTTTTAGTCTAATAGTTATTATTATGCTGCTCATACTTTAGCTTCGCAGCTAATTATAGTCTTTGGCTATCTCCTTCTGGAATATAGATACTGATATATATTAATAACATGTACCTTGCTCTCCAGCCAGCACTCATTTCACAAGGATGCTGTGATTTTGTCCTCTTACACAGACTAAAATGCCCCAATTCTTTCTGCATTATCATTTTACCATACTGAAAAGCATTATCTACCAGAAATCTCTGCAAAGAGAGATCACAGCCTCTCCCTCCCCCCATCCTTGGAAATCCCTTAATATAGCCATGTACTGTCAACTCGCACATAATGAAAATGTCAATAGTCCTCAGATTGGAACAGTTAAGGTACTGAAACAGATGTAGCCCGATACAAAATAAATCTATTGAGCAGATGAAGAGGGAGATGGCTTGGTCACACAGTCATTAAAAAAAATAATAAAAACAACCTGCAAACCTAAATTAAGCATGAAAATCCTGCTAGCAAGATCACGTTGCAAACAATGCAAAGCGATAGGCTCTGGCCCGGAAGAGTCGCGGTGAGTGCGATGCTGCAGCTTGGATCCAGAAGGATCAAAGGGAATGAGACCTTAGTGCCTGCTCCCCGCTGACGGGACGGCAAACCTCCTCATTCCCATTTCATTTCTCAGCTCTCCTGACCAGAATACAGGAAAGAATTGTAATTTTGTTCAACCTTCACCTTTCTAAATCCTTTGAAGGCAGGATAGAAGTTAGAGAGAGTAATTCTGATACACGTGCTAATTACAGACACAATTCTAGCAGAGCAGCTGCGAAATGTTTAAATAAAATTATTGAAAGTGTGGGTAACACTTTTCTCAGTGCGTATCCCTGAACCGTGAGCAGGAAAACCTAAGCTTGTCCTTTCCTATAGCATTCGTGCTTTTGGATTAGCTTCTTCACATTAAGACGGTTCTCAATCAAGAGACAAGGTCAACATCTGAATCTGCTTGGGGAATTTAATGTTCTTTAAACAATGTTTTGAATTTTCATTTTTTTCCCTATCAGGTCTTTGTAGATCAATGTGAGTAATACATAATTGGTTAATACTTGTAAAATAGTCACAAAATTACCTGAAAACTACTGTTTAATAATCAGTGGAAAAATAGCTCCCATTAAAGTGAGTGACCAAAAGGTCACACACGTCCCAGGATTTATGAACAGGGTAGTATTCACACAATTTGTGCAATTTAGAAATTTCAGGGAGTACAGGGAAGACTCAGAGAATGGCAAAGTGGTTAGAAAATTTGTCTGTCAGTGGGAGACTGCAGGTGCAAAGTGAATATTAACAATTCACCAAATCAGTCTCTGCTTTTCCCTATGAGAACCTGAATCTGGATAATCAGCTACTTTCAAAAGTTAACATAAGATGCTTGTCAGGAAAAAAAAAAAAAAAAAAAAAAGGAGTCATAGCCTTAACAGTCTTGGCAATTAACCATTTCAACAACTGCATATTTTTTGTGGATTTTCTCTCAACAGCAAGTTTTTTTAAAGAAAATCATTCCACCTCCTGCAAGGTCTGCTTTAAGCTCAAGCAAGGATTCATTCAAAAGGCTTCCAGGGCTAGTATTAGCCCATGAGGTAAAATTAATGACTAGTGTAGATATCATCAAGGTTTCTAAACTACTTGCAGTCCTATAGAATTTAACAATACTCATGAATATAGTCCAGGTCCTTCTGGAAAGATATCCTTTAAATTCAATAGTATCTGGATAAAATTGTGGCAAGAGGTATTGCTCGTACATGTGTTCACAGCACATGTGGTTTTTACTTGAGAGAATATAGCCATTATCAGCAAGGATCTTCTAAAACAAATGTATCTTGGTCTCAGGTCTTTGCTTGTACTTAGAATGAAAAGGGAACGCTAATCCCATTTTTCCATACATTCATCATTTCCTCGCTTGCCTTGCCTGCACACATACACCGAGATCATGATTTTCCTCAACATTTCCTCTCCGAAACGACTGAAATCTATAGACTGTTTGTATTTACCTCCTCAATGGCTGTTTCAGTCCACATTGTATATTATATTTATCTTTCAAATCGCTTTTAATTCAAAATCCTAATAAGTCTATTTATGTGGTGACTGCTTTGTTTTCCTATGAGCTGTGCAGCATTGATATCCTACAAGGACGTCGAGGAAAGACGCAGGTGATATCTATTAATGCGAGATAATCTTACTAATGAGTGAAAAAGAAATAAGTACATTGTTCAAAAGATAATAATTAAAAGACAAATAATGCCATAAAGAAGTGTAACAGCATTGGGGAGGTTTTCTTGTTCCCTAGAAATCCTCGTCTTTTGGAAGAGTATTTACAGGACTTCTGGATAGCGGTAAGACGAAGTGCCTATACCATCGAATATTTCAGTTCTGTGAATGGTATATGTTACTCACGAGTGACATTCTTGTAAATTAGTCTTTGCCAGATGCTTCGTCTTGTGGCCTAAATTGCTGTAAAACCCATTAAGATATATTATGCACATAAAAGGGACGGACTAGTTGTAGAATCATTGCTATAAGGGATTATGTGTTACTTGATTGTTATCCATTAAACAAAAAGAATTTCATCATCCCACTTGAATCTTACTTTAGATGCTTGTGTTTGAATCCGTAATGAAGATTAAAGGCTATAGTCGCAATCTGCCAATGTAATTTCTCCTGTCTTATGTTATTGTTCATTAAATACTGGTTATTCTTTTGTGTTTCTGTTTCTCTAAGAAGGTGCCACGGAAGCCCTGAAGTATCTGCACCGATATTTTAAATCACGCGTATCTGGGCAAAAGGGCAGCTGTTACGGAAGGGGGTCCTTGACCGTGCCCGTGACCTGCAGACGCTGTTCTTGCCCCTGCCTTCACCCGTGTGGCTGTGCCATCATCTCCCCAGTGAAACACACTCCGGGCTAAGCAGGACGGAGCTTATTTATTAGCAGATCAAAATGATGTCGTGTTTACTTTGAGATTCAAGGCTCCAGTTTGGCATACATTATACGTCTATCACTATTTTGCAAGCACTTGATTGCAAGCTGGTGTAGGCTGGCATTATTTAGAAATTACTGGGACTTAGATATTCTCTCAAGAGCTGAGTCAGACAATAACACTGCTAACCCTGGGCTTGTCTAGCATGAAAGTGTAGCCCAGCAACGATATGGCCTTAGCACACGCACCCAGTCTTTTCTTTCTTTTTTTTTTTTTTTTTTTTTTTTTTTTTTTTTTTGAGTTACACTATTTATTTATTTATTTGGCTACTTGGTATAGATTGCAATAACACAAATAACATTCTATAAGTCATTTTTCAAAATATTTCCCAGAATAATTTCTGCAAATATCAGCTTTCTTCCCTGGGAACCCATGCTTCCTGTCACGTTATGTTTTGAGTCCTTGGTTCACAGTTAAAAACCTCAATGAGTGTAGGAGAAAATGAGTGAGTTTAACCTACCCTTGATCCATTTGCCTCAGTTTTCCTTCATTGGTTTGTTTTCGCTTGAAAATCTGCAATTTCCTTCCTAAAATCTTGGCATTGTTTAGCTCTGAAGAATGTCTCTGGGAATTGACAGCATTTGTTTTTGCAGGTATTTCAAAATATCTTTTTTTCATGTAAGTGGTTGCTGAACATTTCACCAAATGTTTCTGAGTTGCCACCAAGTTGGCTGAGCTCCTGCAAGGGGTGAGGTGGCTGAGGAGATGGACTGGACCTTGTCAGGCTATTTCTGCTCTGAGGCAGGTCACTTCTTTCAGTAAAAAAGAGCTCGTGAAAATTGATAGGCTCAGAAACTTGTTCTACAGAATCCCTGTTTCTCATCTATTTCTGTGATGGTGGAGAGCCGCAGTTCCTTGTCTCTGAAGGATGGTTGAGCTCTCCTAAAATCAGTGGAGGGGTCTCTGGCTCCAGCAGTTGGGGTGCTTGGGTTCCTAGATAATTCAAGTGAGAAGGATTCAGCTTGACTAAAAGCCAGGTGGTCAGACACCTGATCATGTCACCCTGGCACAAGTGGTTGCTTTTTAGTCCCTTTTTTTTTCCTGGAACTACTGCTGTGGTTAGTCTGAAACGCATCCGTATGCTGCTGTGTGGTGCGTTGAGGGAGGATGAAATCTTCCTTTGCCTTTCTCTGTGGTTCTCTTTTCCATGACTAAATTTTCCTTCACTCTACATTTTTTAATAGGAAAAAACGGTAACTATACGCTCGCTGGGGTACCTGTAGAGCTGGGACCGTAGATCAGTGCCAACGTCGCACGTGTGTCCTTGGCAATGCAGCCTCAGCAGCCTGCGAATACTGGACATGATGGTCTTGTGTCACCGTGAATGGTAAGAAAATGCTATGAAGAGAATGTAGGTTGAACCACTTTCCTGTCCTTTCAGGTAGAAAGCAGCTAATACCTCAGGGCTTTATTGTTATTCGGTTTTTCTAAAAACATACTAGGAAACATCTGTAGCTGCTGTAACCCACCTCCTTTCAAGTTCAGTCTCAGATCTCTGTTTCTCTGGGGAGACAATGAGAGCGTGGGGTTTGCTTTTAATATTAATTTATAACCCCGACGTGGTTTCTTTTCAAACAGAAAATTGCTCCTTACGCTGAACGATGCTGAAATGCATGCAGGGTTCAGAAAACAGGCTTGTATCTGGTTTAAGCTTGGAAACTGGAAAAATTTTGAGAAATGATGACTGCGCAGATTTCCCGATTCCTTTTGGCGTGTCAGTCCCTTAGAAGATTAGATGTCGGAGTGATTTCATGCTGTGTAATATCATGTCATTGACAGGGTTTCTTTGGTAATAGAATTCGGATTTTGCAAAGTACAGCGGCTGCTAAATCAGGCTGCTTGAAAAGCCAGGTTTCAGGTCTTGTAATCGTGACACTTCAATAAGAAGCTTTAAAACTCATGTTAAAGGTAGTGCTGCTGCCTAGAAGCGTCTCTCAAGCTACAAAGGTGCAGGACAGAACTGCTAGTAGAGGAAAAATACCTTAGAAGTAAAATCTGGTTGCTTGGTATTTAAACCAACTACGCCTACAAGCAGCAGGATAAAATCTTTCACTCACACGTGAATAATCAGGAGGAAAAACGGGTGACAACTGTTTCTTTCGTTTTGACTACCTATTAAAAATCAGCTTTATTAATACAAATGTAACCTTCTTTGACTAATCTTCTGGGGGCTTTTTACAAAAGTAAATTTTAAGTCGGTGTTTGGGTACTCTGCAATAAGTTCCATTTTGGGGCAAAATAGATTTCACATCAGTTGAATTTTTAAAAAGCTTGGGAAGTCTACTGAACATGGAGGTAGATTACATTTTTGTCTAGGATTTTTTCTCCCCAGTGAAGTTAATAGCACTTTTACTGAAACAGTAGTGAGGTCGTTGCAATTTTTCATTATTGTTTTTGGTTACGCGTTGATTAAAGGCAAATATAAGCTGTTATGAAAACAACTGACAAAAACTCCCAAGGCTTGGGGTTTTTCCATCAAAAAGTATGTTGCAATGCTCGCGAATGAGGAGCCGAGGTTCTCTGTGCATGTGCTGAGGACGGAGCGATTAGACAGAGGTCCTGAATGTGGTTCCAGTTAGAAACAGAGAAAGAAAATTTGACCAAGAAAATGTTTGTTTTTACCATTTTCAGGGGGATAGAGTTTAGTCACCTTCTCTCACAGAAAAAAAAAGCCACAAGCTGAATGGGACAGGGTTTGAAATGTTATAGAGATTAAATTATTGTCCTGGTCGTACCCGGAGAGGACAAGTAGATCCATGGTGTTGTTGAGCCACTTGGTGTGTCTGATAAGTCAGCCTGGTGGAAATGCTACTTGATGTGCTTCCTATTCATGTACCTGAAGTTTCTAGGCTGTGCACGTTCAGATTGTATAAATTCAGATTTAGGTTTGGATGGTTTTTTTCTTGGGATAAATATCCATCATGGATCCCCAAGGCCTCAGCCTTCTGTTTTATGCAAGCTCACTCTCATTAACTAACGATGCTCCTGCATGGGCAGGAATTTGAAGCAGGAAGCCTGGCAGACAAGACGTGTAGGAGATTGCTGTATCTAGGAACACCAGCGGTGTTTTATTTTCGTATGATTGTTGCTCGAGTTAAAGGAAGCAGTTCTGTGACTTTTCCCTGAAGGCAGTTTTCTTTTTAATTTTTTATCATATCCTGCAGATGGTCATATGGGCTTTCAAGAGGATGGTACAGGTGTTTTCTTACATTTATGCAGAGCGTACGCGCCGAGCCAGTTATTGCCCTACACAGCAAACGTATGTGACCATCCTTATTTTTACGATCTGCAAATAAACCCGTATTAATTATTGGGACTGGTTGTGTCTGTTGAAATCATTCATGAATCCTTGCAAGACTGGCACTTTAATATTTATGCAGTGGGCTGAAACAGAGGCTTTTCTAGCATATAAAATAACACTTCTGGAATGATGGCACGCAACCCCTGCCCCCACTTGAGCAGACGAGTTGAGTAAGTAGGCAAAAATCTGAGAGACAGGATATTTCTTCTGACTTTGTAAAAACGATGCTGACCACGGCAGTAATAGTGTAGTCGCATCTTCTCATACAGAACCCTTCTTCACGGGGCTGGACAGGGGACGCGTGGAAACTGAGTGCCTGGGGACAGAGCCTGGGCGGTTTTCTCTTCAGGATGTGTGCGAACAAGTAAATGCAGAGCTAGGGCAGGTTTGGGTGAGAAATGAAAAGCTACTAAAATACTTGTGTTTCCTCTTTCCTCCAAGACTGCCCTCGCCTTTCCGTAATAATTTCTGAAGGACTCCGTTGGCTAGTAGATGAACTTCTTGTACTCTCTTAAAGCCTTTCCAGCCCTTTGCTGGGAAGGGGGGATGAGAACGGAGGGAGACTGTGGTTCATTTGAGGTGCCCTCAATGGGCACTTACAATTAACAAGTGAATGCATCAGTTGCTTTAAATAGCCTGACTACAGTCATTCATAAGAATAACAAAAGGCGGCGGACTGATTAACATTTGGTGGAGTTTGAATGTTGAACTTTTTTTCAGATTTATGGGGGCGAGTTAGGAAGTCTTTCTCTCTCCCACACACACATCTGTTTACAAGTTGGGGATGGCTATTTAGGAAGGGTGACATGGGATTTGGCCCAGACCGCTCAGCCCAGTAAGCTTTTGACTGGTTTAACTGCTTTTATTTGTAACTGAATTATCAAAGTGAAACGAGCAGAAAGCAGCAGCAGTCTGGATTTGGGCACTTGCTGGTATCCCTTTCTGGGGTAAAATCAGTGTGAAGGGACTGGCCCATATTTACAGCTGTTGAGCTGTGGGGCACAGCGTTGAATACAGTACAGAGAACAGAAATCTCAATTTTAAATGAGTTCGTACAAGACAGAAAGGTTTAATTTAGTGGGAGAATGTGGATAACTAACTTGCCCTCTTCACTCGCCTCGCAATCTGGGGATGAGATGGACTTCATGTGTGACTAAATATTCACGTACGAACGGCAACGGGCTGAAATCAGGATCCTGCCCAAAATGTAACTACATCTGAGCACTCTCTGCAAAATTGAATTAAGCAGGAAATGCAGCCGTGCACTTGGGGCATGTACTTGTTTACAAATCAAACCAAACATAAAGAAATAAATAAAATGTTTAAAATCAGCTTTTGATGAGTAGAGCTCCTTTTAACGAGGTCTGTGAACAATTTTGGGGATTGTCTTGCTACGTTTCCTGAAATGAAAGTGTTCATGAACTGAGGCAATTTTTGAGCATGACCACTTATTTCAAATGGATGGATTAAAAAAGCTTTAGGGAAGCAGAAGGTGTGGATTTAAATGCAGAATGTAGGAATTGCTGCTGTGAAATCTACAATTCAATCTTGGTTTATCATCCTAAGCAAAAGATGGATTTCTAGTAATGGATTGTCAATTTTAAACTGCACTGTATCTTTTCGTAATAAGCATGAGTAGATTCTTGTCAACTCAGCATGCAATATTTTTCCACATAAATGTTTTTCCTTATAATATTCTGTACCGGAACCTGTAAATTTTAACAAGAGACCACGTTTTGTGAGGATTTTTGCTCACATCACCCATCAGGAGTGGAGAAACACTGGAAGTAAAACGCTTTTGCAATTAAAATTATCCAGTTTCAGTTACAATCTTCCTTATTTATGCAGGGCAGAAGCTTATCATAATTTATTCAGGGATTTCTTTTTTTTTTGCACCTGAAGACAGGCCTTGCAAGTCAGAGGTTATAACCCTGGAAAAAGAAGGCAGTAATTACACCTGCCAGCATTTCCCTCTGGCCACTGGTACAATTACCCATCAAGGATAATTGACAACTAGCTAATAGGATAAGCTTTTGTTTGTTTGGGTTGGTTTTGCTGTTTTCCCCCTGCTTAGCGAAGGGAATTCTATTAACTGGCGAGGCTCCACCAGGGACGTGCTCATGGGCATGTAAGGACGGTATTTTACGCAACCTGAAAGGGACAAACATTTTTAAGGAGCCAGGACAGAGGAAGAAATAAATGTCTTTCGTCTTATCTTTGACATTAAAATTCCCAACCTGCTCGGTGCTGTAGCTCTGCACGTGCCTGGAGCTGCCCCCAAAGGAGCAGGCAGCCGTATGTCCTCCACCTGAGCCGGGTGGGCCGAGATGGGCAACAGGTCTTCTCGGGGGCCAGCTCAACACACCGCAGCTACGGTGTTTTCTTTCAAGGTGGCAACAGCAGTAGTTGTGCTCTGTACAATGACACAACGGCGAGATAAGGCGAGACCCCCTAACGCTGCCTTGCTCTGAGAAGCGTACGCTCCGCATCCTGAGAGCTCAGGGATGAAGAGGAGCATCCATCATCTTTTTTTCCGATAGCACTGGTCTGTTCACAGCTTGTTCAGAGCAAGCAGCGCTCGCTGCTTGCAGTTGTCACAGCAAAGGCTGCAAGTCCTGAGGCCAGAAAAAGGGAGAAAGTCGGAGAGAGAGAATAATTCACAGCTCAGGGCACTCACTGGGACGTGGGGAATCAGGATAGCCAGCTCCAGCATCGCTGAGCGGGTTTACAGTTTACATCCCATTGCTGGCTGGTAACATGTTCTCCTCTGATGTGTGTTAGGTCCTCCTCAGGCAGAAGGGGAAAGGGAAAGTGGATCTTTCACTTCGAGAGGCCAGCAAACTGTAAAATAGATCAGATCCATACCAACTTCTCTGCATTTCAGTCAACCTCTGAGGATGGCGCTTAGGGACATGGTTTAGTAGTGGACAGGTACGGTTGGACTTGATGACCTTCAAGGTCTTTTCCAACCGAATGATTCTGTGATTCTATGAAATTGGACCCAAAATTGCAAATGAAAGGGACATCTTTCTAAGTCAGAGAGCAGGACGAGTTCGGCCTGTGTTTAGTGTTTGCTGACGGCTGACTCTAAAACCACCCCTTGATCAGCCCGTGGATGTTTTTTCTGTATTTTACCAAATGCCCGATTACCTTCACGCACTTTCACTTCCAGAGTCTACCTCTGGAGGCTGGCACTGCAGTGAAAGTGTCTACATCCTCCATCTGCTCCCAGCTGCATTTATTCAAGTGTAGCAGTGCTCTCCGGATCTACTTCAGGACTCCCCTAAGTGGCACATTTCTTCTGTGCCTGCTCCCTAGTGATTACAGTTTTGTTCCACTGTAATCTTTCCTACACAGCTAGATGTCTGTATCTCGAGGTACGTTTAAATATCTGAAGGGATGTTATTAACTCATATTATTTGTATTTAAAATACGCAAACCCATTAACACAAATTACCTGCTGGTTTCCTGCTGAATTTAGTTTTCAGAACAAATCCCGTTACCTTTGAAAGAGCACAAAAATTGGGTTCTAAATAGCTTCTGTTATAAAAAATTAAAACTATGAATAAGGATGTTTTAGACTCTTTAAACCATCTGCACGCTGCCAGCTTACCTATTGTGCCTTTAATTTAAAAGGAATGCTGAAATGAGTGCAAACACTGAAAAGTATGGCTCTGGGTGGAATACTAATCCGCAATATTTGCATGTTTCTGACATTTTAAAATTCCCCAGGCTCTCATTCCTCCAAGTTCCCATTACGGCACTTGTGAGGACATTTTGTAGTTACGAATAAGAAACGAAAGCTAGGAGGATCTCATCAGGGCTGCTCCGTGTGGCTTTGAGAACCTCATGTAATTTGGGGATTTATCAGATTAAAATCAATGCTTCTTCCCTTAATATTAAGGGAGGCTATATGAACCGTTATTCCATCAGGAACGCAACAGTATTTTCTTTAATGGTTCTCTTTCTGTATCCTGATTCACATCACCGTT
Organism: Balaeniceps rex; assembly: GCA_013401315.1. NCBI lineage: Eukaryota > Metazoa > Chordata > Aves > Pelecaniformes > Balaenicipitidae > Balaeniceps > Balaeniceps rex. The sequence continues at coordinate 37,639 of VYZW01003074.1, read as the reverse complement.
GAAAAGGACATTTCTTCTACAGCCAACTCCTAGAACCAGAAAGACAAACATGGTTCGTTCAGATTTGGATATCATCACCCGTTGACAATATTTTACCATGGGAATTTAATTGCCAGTCCTACCAATGACACGCAAATGAGAAAGAAGTGCACCCCTCTTCTTGAGAGGGCACCGGGGAGCTGAGGAGTCAAAGTGAGCACACCTTCATGCCTTTCATTGGGTGACTGATGTGGTTTGGAGTTGTGAAGGTGAAGACAAGTCAGGATCAGACTGTAGCTATGCTCAGCTGTTTATAAAATGCCTGGGTAGTGTTGTGTGGAGACCATAGGGCGAGAGTTTTCAGAACTTGGGACTTGTATTTGAGGCCAGATTTTCCACAGTTTCTTCTGCCTTAGGTGGGTGTTGGCTACTGTGCTCTTCCCTATGTATCACAGAAAGCACGGGCTTTGTAAGGGTTTGGTGTGGACAGAGCCTTTCTAAGAATTGGTGCCTCCAAAATTACCTCCTGAAATATCTTCAGTTACACGCAAAAAAATAATCCCTTTGGATTGTTAATATCAACTTCCCACATCCTACACCTGGTGTGGAGGTAGGCAAGGACCTTGGCTATACGTTGGTTGCTTGGCCTCGCTCTAAAGTAGAGGTCATAAATTTGCATAACTGGTTTTCTGAGGAATCCAGGGCGTCTCATGAAATGCAGCATATGAGAAAAGGGATTACGCTATCATTCTGCTGTCCAACTGCGAATGCGTTTTGAGGTGTATACTGTAGTATGCAACCAATATTGGTCCTGAGACTGCTAGAAACTGTGTTATGTGCAGAAACCAATTATGAGAACGGTAAAGTGGTATCAAGCCGTGTTTGGCAGTTACGTTGGCCCTGCTTGGCTGAACCGAAGTAGCTTGCCTAAAGAACAGCTTCCAAGTTGGAATAGAAATATTTATATCTGCTCTGCCCTCACTTTGCATAGATGTAAAGGATGATAAAAATGAAAGGCAAACCAGACTCACTGTTTTGGAACTCATTCTAAACGCTAAGTCCACGCAGTTGCAAATATTCCTCATTTTACCCATTTATTTCCACTGCAGAACAACCAAGGACTAGAACTTCTGCTGTCTGAAAAGACATTTTATTAGACGGTATCTTCATCTTCCTCTCCACTAGTTCAGAAGGATGTGACTATAAGCAGTTAACATTTTGATGCACTTCACCACACAATTGCTAGCCTTTATTTTCTTCCCATTAAAATCATTGGCTCAGTTTACAGATGGCTTGGTTTTTTAATCTGGTCCTTCCTATTCCTATCGTAACGGAACCCATTCAGTTACCATTGTGTTGGGTGGAGGGGAGTATCAATTATTAAGTAATGCCTATTTGCCCTGGCTAAACATGGAGGGGGAGTTGCTTTTTGCTCTGTCAGAGACAAAAATTTTGGAATTTGATATTGTTAGGACTGAATTTTGTGAGCAATCCAGGTAATTAATGAACTTCACTTAGCTCTTGGTGTGGGCAGTCTCTGTGTTAGGATACTTGAGTCCAAAAGAGACAGCTTGGCTTTGTTTTATTTTCTTTTTTTTTTTTCTTTGGGGGGGGGGGGGTGTTGTGGGTTTTTTTTTGGTTTGGTGGGGTTTGGGGTTTTTTTTATTATTTTTGGTTTGGATTTTTTTTCATGGAATCAACCTTGTTTTGCACAGCGAAAGAAGCATAGAGAAAATGTGTTTGAATTCTGCAGTACTTCATTGTGAGTAAATGAATAGCACGAAAGAATAGCGCAGAAACCAGTGAACCTGAGGTAGACTTGAACTTTCTGGACTTCTTTTGTTGTGAATTTCTTTTCATTACCATGGAAGGCATCTTACCATTGGCGTATGCTCCTGCAGTCATAATAACCACCCTGAATAGGCTCCGTCACAGCACTTGAGTGGAATCAGACCTTTGTTAACACTGGAAGCAAAATATTCATAGAATTTGACAAGGATAAGGGATCTTCCTTCCCAAGAGTGAAGGAAACGCAGGAGGGGAGTGCCAGCCCCGGGAGATGCCTAGCGTTGGGGCACAATTTATTTAGGGAGTTAGCAAGCCTCCCACCACTGCCACGCTGTTCTTTTCTTTCCAATCAGTTTGAAAAGGGTGAGGACCATGGCAGCTGTCCTCTTCTCATCTTTCTGCAGTTCTCCTTCGCAGAGCAAGCAAATCTGGGGGCTCAGATATTCTGGTACTTTAGAAAACGGTAATGCAAGAGATAGGAATAAATTTGCCCTGCCTGAAATCTTATTTCAAAACATGGTATGGTCTACCATTTTAGTAATTATGTGGAAATGATGATATTTTTCTGGGGAAAAAGAAAACAACAGGCAAACTAATCAAGAAAACTGGTAGCATAACATAGAATGCAAAGTATTTTTTGTTTTCAAAAGTCCTGTTCAAGCAAATCTCAATGCATAATTCGAAACAGTGTCACGCTCAGGCCAAGTACACAACTGGTGTGCATTTCAAGAGGAAAACACACAAAATGGTTCCTATTTGTCAATCTTAGTAAAATCTGGGGTGGACATGAGCTGATTTTCAGTTTTTCCATAAAATAAGAGACCCACAGTCACACGGTCTTGAATTTTTTGGTTGGAATGTTTCATTGCCAGAGGGGAAAAAAAGGCTAAACAGCCTGTTCAATTAAAATCAATGGAAATTTTCCCAGTGACTTCAATGAAACCTAGCATGGGCACGAGATCTGTGAAGATGGCTAGAAACGGTCTGCGGAGAATTTTAAGGCAGGCAGCTTTGAACCGGGTATAAAATAAACAGGAAACCAGTGTAAGCGCCTGCCAGTGGGGCTGCGATAAGCAAATGTGCAAACGCTTCCTCTGATAGCACTGGAATTAGCTGCAATTAAGTATGATTTCAACGAGGAACGCATTGCATTTCCAGTTCAGCACAGCGAGAAACATTTGTGTAAAATGACAGCTGCAGCTAGCCGTTTATGAGGCTCTGCAGGCGCTTCCTGAAGTTGGTGCGCTCGTTTATTTGCGTGCACAAAGCCAGCGGAAAATTCAAGCTTCCGACAACGGGAAGAAATTGGGACACGCTAGAGCAAAGCCCGGTAGACTACAGCGCTGTCTTTAAGTTCAGAGCATGCTCTTCTGCTTTAGCGCACACGAGGTAGCCCTGAGGTTATGCAGATGTCTGCACCCCGCCAGTCCTGTTGCCTACCCTACGACCCGTCTGTAACGCTCGTTTTACTAAAACTTGGGGAAGGCTTTAAAAAGCTAGAGGAACAGCCCTAACGGAGGCGTTTGATTTTACCTGTCCTACTTTTGGATGTATCCTTTTTTTGCCCCTCGTTATTATAAAAGTAGAAAATGGCAAGTCGGGAGAGCAGTCCCTTAGCTACAGACTGGGACTGCAATTTTTTGCCAAAAACGAGTTTGATGAGAACAATGAGAAACTGGAAAGTAATGAATTGTCAAAACCTCTGTGAGAAACAGAAAAAAGGAGGGCACGTGGAGGGCTGCAGACTGAAACATGGCAGTGTCCCAAGCCAACATCTGTCTTGGGTGGATGCTGTTTGTAGGGCAATCACTGAGGGACCTCGCTGATGTCTGCTCCTCTGTTATTTTCAGAATTATGCTCTGGTTCGCTTAATGGAAAAATCAAGGATTCGACTGGAACAGGTAGGTAGGTAGATGCCAGAGCATTTCTATGCACTATAAAGGTGGCATGCTCTGTAAATATGGTACTAAAAGCACAAGATTTTCATATTTCTTCTCTCCGTGGCTTTGTTTCTTCTCTTTCATCCCTATTATCTATTATTTTGTTGTAGGTGGGATGGTGCTTTGCCTCACTGATTTAAAAACTGCTCTGTTTGCATGTTTCTGCTTATGCAGTGCTTAACTTAGGGGATAGTATGGATCCCTTAAGGAATTCCCTAAAAGGCAACCTTAATTAATGTTACCAGCTGTATGGAAATGTGTCTGCCCCTGGCAATGTAGGGGAATGATGCTGAATGGTGACAACGTTGGCCTCCTCTTCTTGAGCATAATAACTCTTGATCTTTCCTATCTCAGCACATGGAGGTGCTGAGCCCGTCTCGTAATGTAACTACGTTGCATGCATTTGCTTGCCCACATAAATTATATCTGTACCAGTCATTTTCTCAGTAATCGTGTTTTAGGAAAAGGTGAAGAAGTTCGTGCGCATAATAATGGCTCTAGACCAGAAGCACGGTGATCATCAAAGGTGTCCTGATTTTTAGAAAGCCTTACAGAGAGTAACTGAGCCATGGCATTTGCAGTCGGAATTTCATAGAAACGAAAGCAGTTGAAATATATAGTATGAATACGTCCAGGACTAGCCGTATAGGGCTACTGGCAGGATGGCTTATCAGCGTAGGTGAGCAATAGCAGGGGAAGCTTGCCCAGCCGCTGTAACTGATTTCTGCCCTCAAGGTACTTGTCAGAAAATATTGTCGGCTGGTTGCGCTCTGCGGTGACAGGATTTGTCTTCATTCCCCCAAATAACGTGCCTGTGCGTGTGTGCGTGTGTGTGTATGCGTGTTTTAAAACAGGATACAGAATATTTTATTTTGTCTCACAGATGATAGTTTGGTTCATTGGTGGGGTTTTTTGGAAGAAGAATGCAACAAAAATGATGTTGCCTAAGTCCAGACTAAGCCTCTAGATGTCAGGTATTTTGGAGCTGAGCTGTGACCATGCAGCAGTCGAGCTTAGGTTTGAATGAACCTGCTGACACCGGGTGATCTCGTGATGCCCTGCGGTACCACCAGCTATTCACTGTCTCTGCTGCTGAGACAGACTTGTCCACGTGTGGTTCTGCTTTTATTCATGGGTGGCTTTTTGTTGAGAATATTTGCTGTTTTCTACCTCCTTTCTCTTCCTCTGGTCTCTGACAGCTGACTCACTAATCCTGTTTCTTTTTCTTTGCCTTTCCTACCCATAGTAGTGCCTTTCCCTTTGCTGCTGTTGTGTTATGGAGGTGGGCTCTGCTGCCACTGTTGATTAAAGAGGGATTGATGCAGAATCCTCTTACCATTAGGCTGTACCTTTTTGTGTCCTGTTTTTGTGGTTTTATTTTAGCATTAGTGTTTCTGCAGTCCAAACTATTCCAAAGGTGGAGAACAGACTTATTGCAGTCGTAGTCTTGCAAGAGTTTACATAAGCTTTAATTCTGCATACCACAGAAGTCCTAAGGAAGTCGGAGATCGGGTATGTCATACATACATGTGGACACGTGTAAATCTGCATGTTGGTACTGGCAAAAGCCTTCATGTGGATGCAGTTATTCTTTAGTAGAACTTAATTTGGGCAGCTAAAGCTCCCTAAGCTGAAGTTGTTTGCTGGGATGAGCCACGTCTGTGCTAGGAAGGCGTTTTAGGATGGTTTTGTAGTTTAGACAGCCCTTACGTAGAAATGACGAGTTAATACAATCACCAGAATTTCATGCGTTCATGCACATGATTTAATCTACAATTTATGGTCTGATCCCAATCCTGCAGCAGCTACCGACAGCGAGAAAACTTTTGTTTCTAACTTTGGCAAGTTTAGGAATTGCTCAGTGCTTCCCCTTTGTGACTCACCAGTGTGAAAACCACTGGGGAAAGTTCCGTCTATAAATAGCTGGAGCAACGTGGGTGCTGCACGGTGACTCTCAGCGGTGGCTCTTAGTTCACCTCTGCAGGAGGGAAGGAAACCCAAACCCCGCGCTCTGTACAGCTCGTCTGCGGAGCTACCGTGTTTTCATGAGTTACTGCAAAGCTCTTAGAACGTGAGGGGGTCATGGAGGGTCCTCAGTGGAGATATTCAGGAGCATTATAACAAAATGCCTTTCAGGGGTACGTAATTAGGAGCTTGATCCCACGTCTTTGATTCAGTGAGATTACTCAAGTGAGCAAGAGCTTCAGGATTTAACTTTCTTGCTTTTCAGTGACAATGTAATTGTATGTGTGTTTTGGCACGAGATCCATGGAACAACATTCAAAACAGGAACATTTTTCCTAGACCAAAAATATCTTGGCAATAATAATTAAAAAAAAACCCCAAACCACAAAACCCAGAAAAGTAATAAATGCTGACATCCTCAAGTTAAAAAAACCACACATTTTTTGACAAATCTCTTCACCTAAGCCCTGCAAGGTAGCTCTTTCCTGAGAGATACTCAGCATGAACCCCTTGTCAGGAAACTGATTTTTCTCAGGAAATGTTGATTGCCTTTTGAAAGCAGCCTTTTCAAAGTGCCTGAGATGAGGTCACCTATTAAAATTGGCAAGCTGGCACCGTAATGTCAATGCACACCATGCATGCCTTACTTCTCAGGGATGTATCATTCACTCTTCCTCAGTACTTTTTTTTTTTCTCAGTGGAAAGGCTGATGAAGGCAGGCGATGAGGGTCATACCTGCCTCAGAGGGACATGGAGGTACGTGGGCTGTACTGCTGGGACGGTCTTGCACACTACTTTTCCAAGGCAGGATAAATTACATGTCTAGCTAATAGGGTTGCGACTGCCCACCGATGGGAAAAAGGCACAGCGGCCACTTTCTCAAGAAGACGGATGTTAAATATTTATGCCATTCCTTTTGCACTGGTGATATCGTATAGGAAATCGTGTTCAGAGCCTGTGTTCCTCGTAATGAAGTTTAGAGACAAAGATCTGGGTCTCTTGTGGACAGTATTATCAGCCTTTCTTGGAGGGAGAGTCTTTCTTACAGCAGTATTTCCATGGTTGCTGCTCAGCGTCACTCCCCATGAAATGCCCCATTTTTGTCCAAGGTTGCTGAGAGGTTTATGGCAAAAAAAACCCCAAACCATAACATCTGATCGTCTAGGGATGAGAACAGGTTGAGTGTTTGCTGTGTAAAGTCACAGCACTACACAAAGTCAGATTTTACTAGTGCAATACTTTTTGATTTGGTTAGCATCAGATTAATATGAAAATCCTTTTAGAGGAGGAAGATCAGCTGGTTCACAAAGCCCAAGCATTTGGCACTACAACAATTTTTATTGGTAGCTTCAGGCTACCTATATTTTTTCTTGACAATTTATATGCTACTCAACCCAAAGTATGTGATATAATCTGTTTGTAGATTCATGGACAGAATGAAAAGTTGGCTTCAAACTGTATCTCAGGGCTTCACAGAAGGACGCTTGCTTGGGTCTGGTGCGACGTTTGTCTTTTATTAGCAGATTTGAGCTGTAAAACTCTCGGTTATAAGAGGCATTACTGAAATGCCATATTCAGTGTTATTTATTGTTATTTCTAATGCTGTTATTTGATGCATGACATTATTCTTTAGACAGCAGTCCTAAATACCGCTGTCACATCTGAGCATGAAAATGTTAACATGCAGATTGCTTATATCTGGCACTGAATATGTATGTTTAAAACAAAACTCTCTGATACTTGTGATAATCATTACTCTTAGCTCTAAAATCTCCAACTGTTTAAAAGACAGAGTTCATTAAGTTAATTACAATTTCTTGATGGCAAATCGTCTTGTTGGCAAAGTCAATCTCTATAGGAAACCTAAACAGCTGAAATGTAATCAGATGTTGCTACAGAAAGTGGTTTAAAAAGGCAAAATGATTGAAATTAGCTCATTTTTAAACTCAGGGCAAAGGCAGCGTGCGCCAATCCTGGATTCTCTGTGTCTTTCCTTTTGTCAAAAAATTGATTTTTGTGTATTGTTTTTAAGTCGGCCAGTACAATAGGTAATTCATCATCACTGTGAGATATAAACTGAAGCAGTCTCCAAAAATAATTGAATTTTGCAGAAATTCTCTAAGGGGGTGAAAAATCCATAACAGCCATTAAATTCTGCTCTTTGTAGAAGGAATCTGAAATATTACAATTATGATCAAGTAGAAAAAAAACCCTTTAATTTTAGTTGCTGAATCTAGCAGGAATAATTTGGTGTTTAGTTATGCTGTTCTACTGTTTCAATGGAATTTGTATGAAAAAATGCGATAACATATATCAAAAGATGTAATTTACAATGGGAGGGGGAAAGCTGTTTAGGAATTCTAGTCTGACAAATGCAAGAGATTGTAGTCTTGATGTGGAGCTACGCTTGTGTCTGCACTTGAATTGGAGAACAGCTTGTTGCTACACAAATTAGGAAGTGTCTGGTGCCTGCCCTATTATTCCGTTTCTGTGGGCTTACCATTTTTAGAGCATCTCCAGGTCTCCTTTAAACTACGCCTGCCCAGCTGTGATTCCCAGGATCAACCCCTTCACTACGCGACTTCAGGCCATGTGAAAGAGTAATACTCATCTCGGAAAACCCAGCTGGTCTCGGCAACACCACTACAGGAATGGCACAAAGACCACGAGTAGGATTTAGGTTTGAGCTCTTTATCAAGTAGATATTTCAAGGGTAGAGCAAATATTATGGAAGAAACTTTCCAAAACACAAGAGGGAATTAGGACTGCATCTCCCAGGGATATTGTTCCCTTCCTGGTAGCTGTAGCATTTGACTTCCTCATCATCTTCAAAGATGGATGAAGATTCTTATTAATGCCAGTGTGCATCTTTAAGGCTTCAGGTCTAGTGGTCATACACTGAACATTTGCTATCCAGGAGAGATATCACAAGGTCTTGTGGTCCATGCTTATGAAGAGCTCACAAAGATTAGGACACGCACCTGTGTTTTTGTAAATGGACTTATATTGGCCTGGGTTAAAAGTGAAAGTAAATAGATACTGCAAAGTAAATAGATGCTGTGGTAATTTATTACAAGCTAGTTTTTTTATATGTGCATAATAGTGTGCTGTAAAGCAATAGATCATATCAGATGAAGCCGTAACATGACAAGGTGGATCACTTAATATATTAATGTTGCTGTTCTGTGTACTGTTGTTATCCAAAGTATATTAAAAAGAGTATCAGGCAGTGTATTTTTTCCAGTCACCCTCGTATGCTTAGATCTGGCTTAGTAAATCTACTGCATCATTACCTTCTGCCTGAATTCAGCTTTTAGAATGGTTTACAGTTCTGAAAACCTTTCATTGTAAATTGTCATTTTATCGGTGTTTGTTAGGGAAATAATCATTTGGGAACAAAGGAAAGAAGTGACCATGCTGTTTAACAGGATCTGTACCCAAATCTAGCAGGAAAATGGTGCCATTTCAGTTTATGTATAAAGATATCATCTTGTGTTGGTTATTGCGACGCTTCCCCTGACTTCTGGGAGGGTTTTCTCTCTGTCACCCCTTGAAGAGGGGTGAAAACCAAAACCGAGTGTGGGTCAGGGTGGTGGCACGCCGCGGTGGCACTGCAGCGGGGTGCCTGCCCCGTGCCAGGACCCGCCACAGCTGGAGGACGGACCGTCCCTTTCCTTGTCCTCCGACCATGCTCCACGCTTATTTCTCAGTGTAAAAGCGTTTTAAAAAGCGATGAAGGCAGGGCCACAGTACTCTGCTTATACTCAATTCCTTGGGATAACCTAGCACAGCCCCAGGCATAACCTCACTGCTCAGGGTCATGGATGTGGGTTGTCCCAGGCTCATGAGAATAAATGGCATTATTTGAATGTTTCTGATCATGCCCCTTACAGCAGCTCTCCGGAGATTAATGAGATCTGCGTTGCAATATGTTCTCTTTCCGCGTGGTCCCATGGCAGTAAAAGGCAACTTGAAGTCTTTGTAACATATGAAGGTATTTATCCATATTTTTTTTCTTTCCTGGGCTGAAAGAGAGCAAGCAGGTTGCTCCAGGCCTTTCCAAAGCACACGAAATGGAGTTCTTCATTTTCGTCCTCTGCACAGCTCAAGCCAGGATCAGGGACAATTAAGTGTCTGTGTTAAACTCCAAGGACACCTTAGTTTTTTCGTTTCTACAAAAGTGAAGTAGAACACAGTCTGGGACCAGACATGGAGAGGGGATATTACTGCACCGCTCGGGGGAATTTCTGAATGCCCTGAGAGATCAGGAAGGGTTTCGCTGGGTCGGTGAGTACCGTTGCTCACTCGCAGCTGAATCGATGCGTCCCTGATGCCTCCTGACAAGCACACATGTGCACTGCGACTCGGGGATGCCCGCTGTGACCTATACATTTTGATTCCCTGTACGTATGGAGACGAGACAGACCCTCCTCACTGAGCCGGGTGACGACTGAGCACGCTTGCCAGGTGGGAAGGGGGCCAAGAGGAGAGGAAGAGGACAAGCTGAATGCCTGGGGACGTCGCAGGTGGCAGCTTGCAGCCCAGGGAATTGAGAAGAAATTGAGAACAAATAAAGTTTGTAAAGGGGCGGTAGGTGCCCTGAGAGAGCTGGCGCAAAGGAAACCTGCTCAGGACAGAAAATGGATAGGCAGATTTTAGAAATGAGGGCTGGAACGAGTTTTCTAATGGTTAACATTTGATTTGGGTTGTTCATCACATCCGACTTTGCAAGAGCTTTCTGTGCAGCTAGTCTCTGATTCTGGGTGCGGTTTTAACTGATGGGCTGAGTTAAGGCCAGGTTGCATTAGCTCCCGCTCGTCTGCGTAATCACCTCTGCTAATATTTAGCTGAGACACGTTGCTGCTGGTCCGTGTTGGGACATTGCCGATACCTGCGGGCAGGGCTCCTGAGCTGGGTGTTGCTGTCACCAGCATAAAGACGATGCCACCGTGGGTGGTTGTGGCTATCCTAACAGTTTGGTTGAAACATTAGAGTTTCTAGTGTGAAAACAGGACTGCAAAATTCATTTTTTTCACAACCCACTGGCAAGTGCAAGTATTAGCTGTCAGGATGTGCCATGATATTTAATTTAATTTAAACCCAGACTTGTTTATATGGTAGCTAAGACAATGTTCACTGAGTTTCATATTAGCTTCCCAACCTTTCCCTAACAAGGACTCTCAGCACTGTTTTGGAGGGGCAAAGGGAGGTTCTCTGAGTTGCCATCCTTGGTGCCTCCCGTAGGAGAAGGGGAAGAGTGAGTGCTAGTCATACCCTCGATTTTATGAAGTGGAAACATCTTTATTCACAAAAGGCACTGTGATCATAAATTTTAGGCAGTGTTGATGGGGGACATGAGCTGAGTTAGTAACCTGAGGGTAGAAAGCACTGCATACTTCTGCCTATCCAATACCCAACTGAGCTTGGTTTTAAAACAATGAGTCTTTTCTCTGTATTAAAGCTATGAGCTCTTATTTTTGGCTTTTTCCAAATTTTTCGATGACTGCCTTGCCTGTTATTTTCCTGCTTCTTCTGTCTTACAGCATCTTGTATTTCTGCGATGCGTTATGAGGGGCGGGATTGTCTTCCACTGAAGAATTATCTAGTAGCCAATGTTGAAAGAAGGATATAGGATTTCATGGACCAGTGAACTAATACGATGCGAAATCCTATTTTCCTATCTTCCAAGTGTCTACAGAATTCTAAGTTAATGTACTTTATATTATATGGTTGCCACCTGTTTATATTATCAGTAGTTTGAATATTTAAGCATTACACACTCCATTTCCTACCAATTTGTCTGTATTTCAAGAATGGTTTCTCCTAGTGTTTCCATACTTAATTTTTTTTTCTCTCCAAAATGAATATTGTGGCCTAGCATGATTACATTTAAATTTTCATTAAAAAATTATATACATCACAGCACAGATTTAATTGATCACATGCTTACCTGGTGTAAATCAACACAGCAACATTAATTCTAACAAGATTTTTCACCAGCTGAGGATCTGCTTCTATGTGTTTTTGTTATTCTCAAAGCCCAGAAGAGCACATCTTCAGAAACTACCTTTGAAGCTGGTTCACTTTTAACAGTTCAAAATTGTATTTCGTTGTCATATGCGCATTTGAGGAACATCATAAATCTCACATAAGCAGCCTATAGTTTCAGTGAATATATTTAAATATATGATGATGCGAGGGCCTATCGCGCGCTGGCGCACAGACGTGTGGGTGGGTGTAAACACGGCGACTCATGAGGGGTCGTTGGATCATTTCTGCATCTGGACTAATAAATGGCAACTGCAGTTAATGGAGAACAATGAATCTTGGAACAAAGGGAAAAAATAGCGCATCTGCTAAAAGGAAAGATGTGTCGAATACTGATGAGGAAGGAGATCTGGGAGTTGTTGTAGAAAATCTCTAAAGCATTCAGCTTAATGTGCAACTGCAGTGAAAAGGGCAAGCAGAATGCTGGCTTGTATTGCTAGAGGAAGGCAATATAAATCAAAGCAGCTGGCTTTGTTAATATCAGGCATTGTTTTGACATCACCTAAAGAACCGAACTTTATTTGCTATTGGCCACTACAGCTTCAGAAGAATGTATTTTTTACTGGAGGGGATTTTCTGTATAGCAAACGAAATTACCATCTTCTGCATTTTAAGATAACGCAGAGGAAGAAATAGGAAAAAAAAATCAGCTCGTTAAGAAGTAAAGCGTATGCTCTGATCGGTGCGATTGATTGGTGCCAGCAAAGAGCAGTCTACAACTTGACCTGAGTTTCCGTTTCAGAAAAAAACAGTGTGGAAATATTGCCTAAAAGATGATGAATTCAGATTGAAAAATAAATGTTTTGGTGAGAATCTCATTTTATGACAGCTTTAAAATGATGTGAGTTACCACTACAAAGACAGCAAATGATAAAGAAAAACGTAACCGCTACTGAATGAAAGGCACAGGCATAACGAGCTCAGTGCTCTAATTTGCTTGCGAGCATTTGAATTTTGTTATGTTTTAATTCCACAAGATTCTCACAAAGACCGAAGGAGGGGTTATGCTAAAAAAAATGAAAAGGAATACAAAACTTATAGCAGAACCCCTTGCAGCTTTTATGGGCTGTTCTCTGCCAGCATTGCCATCTTGGTTCCCTGCCTACAGAAGTTGATGATTCAGCAATAAATAATCACTGCTAGCTGGACACTTGGTATGCAAAATTCTAGCTAGAATAGAGTCATAGAGTCTGTAAAAAAGACGTGTAAAGGAGGCATTTTAAACAACAACAAAGATTTGTCACTTCTATTACATTCAATGGGAATATCTGAACCTAACAAAATGTTTTGATTGGATTTGAAAAAAAGATCTAGAACATTTATCTACTTTTTCTCTTTATACTCTTGGAACTTGAAGTCCCTCCCATGGGATTGTTAGAAATGACTCTGCTTTCTCCAACTCCTTCTCTAGATTCAGTGGGAAAAAGCAAAGGCGTGTGGGGTACAACGAGCACCCTTCGTGGTTGCGGTGTGTTTGCAGCAAAGCCGCGAGAAGCGCAGCAGCCCTGGCTTGCTCCCTGCTCCCTGGTTAACTTTTCCCATGGGCCATTTCTAACAGGCCCCAAACACTGTCGGAACCGCTTAATATCACCACAAATTCCCAACGTCCTCATGAAAAGAGGTCAAGGCTTTTCAGACCATGACGCTTCTGGGTATAAACCTATCCCTAACCGAAAGGGACAGGGGGGAAAAAAAATACTTTTTGCATAGTGAAATCATTTCGTGCTTGCTAGTAACAGGCTTCGTGTCCTTTTCTCTGCAGATTTTGGAGCCGGCTGTGCAAGCAGTCTGTGTTCATGCGTCTTAGCCGCGTGCCACAGCTGTACTTTATCTCAGCATTTTTCCTGTGAAGGTCTCGTGGTCCAGTGGATAGGAGGCTGGATCTGGGGTAATTTGGTCCTTGTTGCCAGCTCTCTCACTGGTTTGCTGTTTCACTAATACTAGTTCTCCCACCTGCATAATAACCAGTAACTCAGCAAATTGTTTTGCTTCCCTGCACCCCAAAGTAAACATTTGTAAAACGTGGATTAATATTTACTTACTTTGGAAAGTGCTCTAGTGCCTTCTGACGAGGAACACTGTGCAAAAGGCAGGGCTTTGTAGATGCTAGGCATGTAGACAGGAGCCAGCTCTTACAACAAAAGCTGCACATAGTTCTAATCGCAAACCATATACACATACTTGTTATGGAAGTTTTCCTACAGAGTAGGAGTGGAGAGTATGAAATACCAGCTGGCTCGACTGGGACAGAAAGTCCATCATTCTTGTCCTCACGGCCATGAGCAGAAGTTCACTCGGTTCCCAAATCTCATTCCATTCTGATCTGAAAAGAATTCAGAGGTAATATTTTCAGCCTGTGATTACCTGTCAGATCAAGTGAGGTGATGATGGTTAAGAAAGATGCCTTCTTATCTTCTCCGTTAGCTGTACCCAGCTCAGGATGGGTGGTGTTCACCTTCTCTGTTACTCCTGTGAGAAGGTGATATAAACTGACAGTCAAGAGCTAATCTTGGGAAGTAGTTTCTGCCCCTTGAGCCTGGTACAGTGCAGCAGATCCTCAGGTAGTCCAGTGCCAGCTGAACTCCAACGACTCCAGCGTAGTCTTCCAGCCTCATCCCTTTGCTGGCTTTCCTATTGTGTGTCTTATCTAGAATCATAGAATCAGTAAGGTTGGAAAGGACCTCTAAGATCATCCAGTCCAACCGTCAACCCAACACCACCATGCCTACTATACCACGTCCCAAAGTGCCACGTCTACAATCTAATCCTTACTTTGTTGAAACTACTTTTTTAAGCTTATGTTTCTGCATCCCTGATGGGCTTCCAGAGTGTTTCGGGTGCTGCTGCTTATCAAGGTAGTCCTTTTAGCACCATGACTTGCTATGAACAGTTGCTAAACCCTTTTCCTCAATATATTCATGCACTTCCTAAGATACAGACACGGGAACAGATTGAACGCCAATATAGATGGCAATACGTATAGCTGTTCATAAGGATTCACAGAGCAATGGCCTCAGTAAAGCATAGGAGGTGCTTCCTGCAGTGATTTTAGCACTTAAATAGTTATATTTTCTCTATCAGACCAGTGCAGCTTNGGCATGTAGACAGGAGCCAGCTCTTACAACAAAAGCTGCACATAGTTCTAATCGCAAACCATATACACATACTTGTTATGGAAGTTTTCCTACAGAGTAGGAGTGGAGAGTATGAAATACCAGCTGGCTCGACTGGGACAGAAAGTCCATCATTCTTGTCCTCACGGCCATGAGCAGAAGTTCACTCGGTTCCCAAATCTCATTCCATTCTGATCTGAAAAGAATTCAGAGGTAATATTTTCAGCCTGTGATTACCTGTCAGATCAAGTGAGGTGATGATGGTTAAGAAAGATGCCTTCTTATCTTCTCCGTTAGCTGTACCCAGCTCAGGATGGGTGGTGTTCACCTTCTCTGTTACTCCTGTGAGAAGGTGATATAAACTGACAGTCAAGAGCTAATCTTGGGAAGTAGTTTCTGCCCCTTGAGCCTGGTACAGTGCAGCAGATCCTCAGGTAGTCCAGTGCCAGCTGAACTCCAACGACTCCAGCGTAGTCTTCCAGCCTCATCCCTTTGCTGGCTTTCCTATTGTGTGTCTTATCTAGAATCATAGAATCAGTAAGGTTGGAAAGGACCTCTAAGATCATCCAGTCCAACCGTCAACCCAACACCACCATGCCTACTATACCACGTCCCAAAGTGCCACGTCTACAATCTAATCCTTACTTTGTTGAAACTACTTTTTTAAGCTTATGTTTCTGCATCCCTGATGGGCTTCCAGAGTGTTTCGGGTGCTGCTGCTTATCAAGGTAGTCCTTTTAGCACCATGACTTGCTATGAACAGTTGCTAAACCCTTTTCCTCAATATATTCATGCACTTCCTAAGATACAGACACGGGAACAGATTGAACGCCAATATAGATGGCAATACGTATAGCTGTTCATAAGGATTCACAGAGCAATGGCCTCAGTAAAGCATAGGAGGTGCTTCCTGCAGTGATTTTAGCACTTAAATAGTTATATTTTCTCTATCAGACCAGTGCAGCTTCCCAAGGATGCAACCAACTTGTCAGCAGGCAATGTCCTTCTAGCAGATGGGTGTGAGGGCCAGTAGCAGAGGAAAAGTCTGTCTCAAGGGTATTTACTGAAGGTGGATTCCCCGCTGGGAATTCCTCAGCGTGTGCCACCCTCAGTCCAAGGGGGTACGGCACTACCGATGCAACTCTGAAGCAGATCTACTGTCCAGGGGCAAAATCAACCTTTCATGGCCATGTGGCCCCGATGACAGTCTGGGACCCTAGACCATATCTGTACAAAATACAAGGATACACTCAGCCTTCTCAGCAGGACGCTTCCCCTCACCTTTCTGACTACCCATCCCGTGTCTCAATTGCTAGATCAGACGCATTATTTTGCAGTTATATTCCTCTTGAAATCAAACAACAAGAATAAATTAGAGAGAAGTGTGGTGAGCTGAACAGTTTTCACTTTAACAGTATTTTAATAATCAGGAAAGTCACCCATGTATAGTAATGATAAATTGCTTTGCTACAGGGTAATATAAACTTTAACAAGTATAATAAATATTTCTGCTTAGCCAAGAAAACTGAAATACTGGAAACTGTTTAAATATGTGCATCAGAATGAATGAAGATGAAAAACCGGTGAATATTTTAAAAATAGCATATGTTTTTGTAAATTAAATCTCAACCTGCCTTTACAGAAACAGGAATTCGAGGCATTGATGTGTTTATGGTCTAGCTGAAACCAACGAGATTTTGGTGTCACGTAGCTACAAAACTCAGATTTATTTCTTTTCATATTGCTGCTAAGTAAAATGGGATTAAAACATTTAAGGTTATTTAAAAGAAAGGTGTCCATTTTAGGTTTTTAAGCTAGAGATTTGGTTGTGGCAGACTGTGTTGTTCAGTAAATAAAACGACTTTTTTTTCAGAGGAAAGCTCCTTTTCTGAGATTTACAGGTGTGATCCATACCACAGGCAGTATATATCAGTGATACTGAGACAGAATGAGATTTTTGTAACAGCCCTGCAGTGTTAGCTTCCCATTTCCCATCAACAGCCAAGGGATGAGGGAATTTACTATCATGGGACCGTGAGCCGAGAATAGCTTGTCCAAATGAAAGTACAGGTTTTTAAAATAGTAAAAGGTAATAACTTTATTAGGCCCTTTTATCCCATTTGCGATTAGCGGAAAGTTAACAGGGACCAGAGGGAGAGCTTTGCACCTCTTGAAAACTGGGGTTTCAAGCTTGCTTCAAGCTTTGTTTTCAGTGCTTGTGACGCCAGTCTTTCACTCGTTCTGTAGAGGATATTTTCGAACTCTATTTCATTTTCTTTCCAAAGTTGTTATATTTTTCTCCCGCTAAGAAATGTCGAACTTCAGTCAGAGCATCCAGCTGCAATGGCCTGTTTTTCATCTGTCTTTTTTCCCCATGGATATTTATTGTCAGTCAGTTCCATCTGAGCAATCCTTTATATCAGACACCTTTTTTTTCAGGGTTTCCCAATATTTTAGAGAGAGATACAGTTTTTAATATGACCTTAGTATAAATGCCCGTGCATTCCCACATCTCTCTGTGGACGTTTCCAACTTGTTTTTCTCTTTACTGACTTGCACTGATTTTTCCTGCGCATCTTTTTTGTTTCGCTTTGTTGGTAGGAGTGGCAGATGGGGGAAAAGTGAGACTGCTTTCCAATTTTGCTTCTGTTTTAATTTCTTCATTACCTTTTTCCTTCTCCTTTCTCTTTGCATCCCAGCTATGCCTCAACAGGAGTGACAAGGCGTCGCTGAGGGTAGATGTCACCAGTATTTACACTTCCTCTGCGAGGGACAAATGTCACGGAAACAGGTGCAGAATAATCTTCTGACAACACCATAATCCCTATTGCGGCAGCTCGTTGCAAGGTCAAATTATAACAAAGAACGTATATAATTTCCAAATCTAGCCCTGGAGAAGAGCGGCATAATTCAGCCTATTACTACAAGAAGAGCTGCAAACACGAAGTTGACCTTTTGATCTTCAGGCTGTTTAAAATAAAAAGTTTAAAATAAAATCTTGCTGATTGTCTGCTCCAATTTTGTTTTATATTTCTTTCTGTATTCTCCGATGTATGGGGGTAACCTCTGGAGGTGTAATTCATGCCAGGAAGAAGCAGCATTCTGTCTTTGCATCAAATAAAGGGAGGATGTTGTGCTACAGGAAGGTTTCGGATATCGCTCCGTTTTGGTTCACTACACTGTCTCGTCCTGACTTTTCAACTCTGCTGAATAATTTCCTTCGTTTCTGATTTGTGTAAACACTGTGGACAAAAATTATTTTCCGAGACATGGCAGCTTTCTAATTCCTGTGTGGCTGCTGTGTGGTTTTATCGCAGACATTTCAAAATACAGGCGCTCAGATCCCGGTAGATAAAAATAAAAGGAGGTTTACATGCCGAGGTGAGCAACCTGCGTGAGACGGCAGTGCAGCCGTGAGCACAGGCTGCCTGCACTGCCTGCCTTTTCATAACCGTTTCGGGTAGACGGTGCTCAATAGCTTTTGTAACTCAAATCGACTTATATGTATGAAGGAGCGTATTCAGGAGTCTAATATAAAAATAAAGATGATTAAATGAAACACGGCAACCTACTCGCTCCTTCGTTTTGTAGTAGTACACATAGACGTGAAGCTTGATTGTCAGGGATGCTCAAGAGGTACTTAGAGCAGCTGTGAAATTGCCTGTGCATGTCATCGATGCTACTGGGATCAAACCGGCTCCCAGTTCCTCTCCGGGCAGTCTGAAGGTGGCTGCAGAAAGAGCCAGGAGATCCTGCCAGGTGGGGGGCAGTTTTGGTGTCTGCTTCTATCCCTGCCCCCTCCAACCACAGAGGTTACCCAGCTCTCTCCTGCTACATGCCTTGTGAGTGGTGGCACGTAAACCCAGCGTTCATCCATAGGTGAATTTTGGTTTCAGACAGATTGGTGAGCCTGCATCAGAATAAAGGGGCTTTACTAAGAATGCAAAATTTAGCTTTTTCTGTTAGGACAAGGAAATGATTTCAAGATCATCTCACCTGGCACAAAACACAGGGATCTCTGTATTTTTTCTTAGACAAGCTATTGAATTCACTGCTCGGAATGTCCTGGTGGGAGGGAGGCAGGTCGCACACTACTCTCTCTAGAAAGAGCACGGCACGAGTTTTATAACAGTTTTTCTGCTTGAAGCAGCCATTTTATTAATGTTGCTGACATAAATACTGCTGCTCATAAATACTCTTGCTTGGCATAGCATAAGCATTTCCTAATAGGGAAGTAACAGGTTCCTACGAGAAGGAATTTGCAACGACCACCACCCGTGTTGGGAACGCCTCGTGTCCCTTCTCCTCTATTTGCACAGGAGAATGGTGCAGGCAGTGGGGAGTAATTAGGATTGATTTCCGCTGTCTCAGTTGCACACATGGATTCTCCTATAATTGAGAGAGATTTCACTGATAGAATTGAGCTGATTAGCCTGAACAAAGTAATGTTGCATCCGCATGCATCCTGCCTTCGTGTAATTATAATTGTTGGTCTTCCAAGAACAACTGAGAGCAGAACACTGTGAACTAAAGGATGCTATAGATATGTAGGAGGAGACAGTTCCTTCTCCAAAGTACTTCCAGTCTAAATGAAAAATTAAAGGGTAAGAATAGCAAGAGAGAAAGAAGGAGGTGAAGTAGTTTGCTGAGATTATATTGGCAGAACAGTGACTGCACTGAGTAGAATGAAAATGTCCAGGGTCTCTGATCCTGCATTTTATCCACTGGATCACATTCAATGTTTTCCAAGCCAGTGTAGTACAGACACCTTTTAATTTTTATTTATTGTTTGTTTTTTTTTTTTTTTTAAATATGTTCTGTGCCTTTAAAAGCAAAAATAAATCTACTGGCTTGTAAAGGGGGCCTGAAAGGATGTAAAACACTCCTGCAGGTGCATCCATCCCTGCATGATGTCACCTCTCTTTTAAAATTAGCAAATTGTCAGTGGATACATAATGGAAGCCTTCCCACACAAGCACATGCACAGATAAATTGATATTTATTTGCAATTTACTGCTTAGGAAGATGCTAGTAAAGCTTCTTTTTTTCCCTGAACAGTGCTGTCCCTCATCAGTCCTGGACAGGTGAAATCCCATTGCAAACCCCCTTAAAAGAAAGATTTTTTTTTTTTTTTGTTCTTCATGATTTATTGAGGTATTTGAAAGGTTTACTGCAAAAGGAGCTCTGCCATCCCACATTTACATAAGCTGCTTATGTCAGACAATACCTTTGTTTGTTCCTGAATACACCACGTATTTTTCCTCCATGTTTAAATTTGGATTCACATTTCGGGATGATAAAAGGGTTTGAAATTAAGTGGTTCCTGAGTTAACTGCAGCACCTTCTTTCAATTAGGCATTCAGACATTATAATAATCCCTATTTTGAAGACTATTCCACCATGTAAATGAAAGATTATAAGCAAGAATGCCCGAGAACAGCACCTCTCCCCTACCCAATTAACGATTTATCCTCTGAATATTTTCGTGTAACCCCTTCTGACCTACTTGGATCTAGTTCTGCCTTTACCTCACTAAGTCTGCCAAACGTTGCACACTGATAAAATCAGTGCCCAGAAATTTTTCAAAACAGTTGGTTTTTGGTAAAATGTTTCTGTCCTCATCAGCGCCTAGGATATGAAATTCAGTATGATGAACTGGTAGAGCAAGCTATATAACGAGCAGCTGAAGAAATGGTGTATGGTTCCCTGAGGACATTTTTATTTTATCAGTACGTTCTGGAAAATGCTCACGCTGAATTCACTCTAAACAGAAAAAGGGGTTTACATGCAATACTAGTCTGTGTATCCGGTTTGGTTTAACTCTGATTAATAAAGGCAAAAAATTATATATTTGTTAGAAGATACTACCTGGTGTTCATGGCCTTGTAGAGCCCTGTGGAAGGGAATAAAGCCCTGTATCATCTTGCCTTTCTCCTTTGCCAATTTCTTTCTTTTCTGCATGCAAATAGCTTTTATTGGTGCAGCTGTAAAGCAGAGGCTGTCTTTGCATCTGCTGACTGGTGTGCGTGAGGCTGTGTGCGTTGGATAGCGATGTACTGCCCTGAAATAGAAAAACCCAGTAAATACACGATACTTGTTCATGTTGAAGAGAATTCCTCATGGAAGCTGAAGGGTGAGTTTGTGAGAGGAAGGCTTGAGAGGGCAGCATGAGCTGTGGGGAGGGGACGAGACTCTGCTCTCTTCCAGGCGTCTCGCTGACCTGCCGAGGGGTTGCGTGCCCCCTGGCATCTGCTGCACGTTGACGGCGGGACATTTCTTCCATGTCCTACAGACACGCTGTAGAAAGACTCAGGTCACTTTGTGCAATCAGTGAAACAAACAGCTATGAAATGATAAACTGCTGCGCATTAATAAAACATCTCCTCATCTTGCACACAGCTCTGCTTTCCCAGTCTTTGGTACTTTTTCTCAATACCTATTTAATGTCAGCTTCATCTGTTTTAATTCATTCCGGTACTCCAAACCAGCAGCAGCTGAAACACCAATTTCTCCAATTAGTGCTATCTTGCTCCTGCATGATAATCTTTCCTCCAAGCTGCTGCCTACTATAGTAATGTTCTCAGCTGATCACGCCAAATTGTTGTATCTTCTCAGGAATGAGAATGCTGCCTGAGGAAAAAGCCTGTGTATCCTGTAGGTAAGGACAGAAGAAGTTGGCAGCACCTAATTCTTGTGAAGGAAAGGTCTTCTCTACGTTTACTTTTGTGCCCACAAGACCCCTCTGTCACTGATATCTACACTAAAGGTCTAACGTGTGTGGGTTGATTTATTTGGGAAGCCCCCCCAGTGACAGTAGCCCAGACTGCAAGCCTGTGTCTCCTGTTTGTGAGACTCCTTACACAAGCAGTCCCTTCCACAAGACCTACAAGTAGGAAAGGCTTTTGGTTTTATCTACATCAGGCAGTGCAGAGCAGTGCAAAGCCAGCCTTGAAGAAACCAGCTTCAGACCAAAAGAGTTCATGCTAGCTAAAAATCTGGGGTCATTCCATAGAGCCGAACATATAGCTATGGTACCTCCAAAAGCAAACGATACGCCTGTGTGCCACTGCAGTACCATTCATTTGACTGGACAGCCTTGGCGTGGTGAAGCATCTTGTGTCTTTGCTCAAGTTCCTTCTCTCACAGTGCATGAGGTTTGCTGATTTGAATTTGGAGATTATCATAGACACCAGTAAATCAATACCAGTATCTAGTGTCAGTCTATTACCAGTAGACCATATTGGTGGCTCCACTGCTACGGAGGAGATCGTGATGCTATGGCACCAGGAGAGGGCACCAGAAGCTCTGACTCTATTCTAGTGTGCCCCAGGACTGGAAGTGCACGGGAGGAAGTTTCCTACAATGAACTGTTTCTCTTCTGGACATATTCCTTTGTTCCCAGGTTCAGAGATACCTCACGGTCTAACTTGAAAAGACTGGTGTTTTTTTTTACCTACGAGAGCTCGTAGCGCCCTGTGTGAGTTAAATTTTTCTACAGGCAATACTGAATGGCCAAATGTTCATATACAGAATGACATTCAGAGCTGGCATTATCTGGTACGTTGATTAGCGGCTTTAGCAAAGAGCTGAAGATATAATTGGGAGAAAGAGTGAACTGCAGACAATCTCACTTTTACTACAAAGGTGTGAGGTTCATTAGCGAAACAGTGTTGGAGAATTTGTCTTTCCTCTTTCATCCTGCGGAGACTGTGTGAATTGGCTTGTGATGGTTTTGTTCTGTGCTTAAATATTGCTGTCTGATTTACAGACTTTGAATAGTCCGAGGCAGATTGCGCAGCTGAATAAATAGAGAGGGAGCAGCAAGTGCTTGGGGGAGAAGCAGAAAGGAGCTTTCTTCCATTGACGGCCTGCGGAGAAGGTGGGATAGAAAGCCCGCGGAGGGACTAGTCATCTCTTTTGACCTTTTTGCAATCAGACACATTTCCCTGGCATGTTCACACGAGTGCATGCATCTAACAGCTGCCTCTTGCAAGTTCATTCTTGAAGGAAGTAATTGAGTCTCTCGGAGAAAACTGTCTGCAGGCTGAGAGCATCAGATTGACTATACAAAGGACTGTAGGTCCAAAAAACCAGTCTGGTTTGCCAAGCAAGGAATTGGAGGCAGTGGCTTGGATGATGCATGTTATCCCAGATGAAATAACACACTTGGAATGATTATCTCCAGCCTTAGAGCATCGAGAGCTGCTGAATCACCTCAGGTGTCAGACCTCCTTCTAGCTCCAAATCACCACTGTTATCCTGGCATGGTTTTATATCTCCAGGTCTTTGCTCCTGCAACTTCAGGTTGGATACAGCTTTGAAATTAATTGGAGAAACATAAGGAATCTCTTTGTGAAATTTGCACCACGTACAATTGCCTCTGGGTACAATCAGGTGTCTCCTTAGGCAAAACCTTTTGCATTCAGCACAGTGATGCTGTACATGCCCACAGGTGGTTACAGAAACTCACACCAACTGGCTTTCTTATGAGCATTGCCCTCCCAGAAATGCCTCCATGTCAGGGCTTTGAGTATCTGTGTTTATTTAATATATATGTAAAATAATATCCACATCTTTATTCAGCTTGGAAATTACAGATAGCGGTCCCCTAGCTACCTGCCCTCGTTGCACATCCAGGATTCAGACCCTCAGCAGCCCTTCGACAGGCTGTTTCCATAACAACAGAAGAGAAAAAATCCTGAGAAGTAGTCGGTAGCTGCATGCGAGGCTGGTCAGTGTGGCCTCTGGAGGTCCATCAGGCCTTCTGAACCCCACAGCTTCCCCCAGGCCCAGGGGAGACCCCAGAGACTTCCCTTCTTCCCCAGGCTGAAATGTCCTCTGAAGAGAAAAACCAGCCCCCCCAGCTCCCATCAGGGAAACCTAAATTCTGTCATTGTCTGAACTGAAATGAGAAACTCAGCTCTGCGGCGCAGATCCATGCCATCACACAAGAGGCTAATGCCTTTCAGCTCTATCAGTCAGCTAATTTTTATCCATTATCCTTTTGCTGTGCATCCTCTTTCACCCTGTCTCCTGAGGCACTAATAGACTTAATTGCCCTGACAGACTCACCAGGACCTCCACTCACACACCTTCTCCCTAAGGACCCAGGAGCGGCATTTAAGCTCAGCCCCAGGCACCCAGGCAGCGCTTGGGACGTGGCACCGGTGGTGTTGTGCTCTGCTCCATCTCCCATGGACCCGCCTCACCGACTGGTGAGGCGTGGACCTGTGCTATGGGTATCCTCAGGATGGACCTGAGTCACCCTCTCGGTAGCCTCGTCCAGTCTTGTCCTTGACCCCATCCCTTGCTGGTCCTCACTGGACCTTCTGGATGTCCCAGGCCTGACCCACCATCTCACCTTGGGGCTGTCTTGGGGCCGTCTTGGGGCTGGTCCATACCCCCAGCCCCGCTTGGGTGCAGTAGGACATCATGATGTTGGCCCGGGCAGCGTCCCTGCCGGCACTCACTTGTCATCCACCCCTGCCCTGCTCCTGTTTTGCCCTTTTTCTCTCCAAAATCCTTTTCATTTTCAACCTCTTCATTTTTTTTCACTTCAAAAGAGCCCTTCCCCTCCTGTGCCCTGAGTTCCCCTCCAGTAGAGAAAATAGCCCAAACAGGACGAAACAACTTCAGGTTATTAAAAAAAATGCAAGAGCATTTGTCTATGAAGCATACAGCCCGGTTGCCAAAATTCCCCGTTACATTGTCATTGTTTGTGCCATTCTTTGTCCGATTTCTATCTTTTTGAATGTTATCTCAGGAGTGCGCACGCAGCCTGATATAACACTGAACACGTAGTCATTACTGCAATAGGAATAACGATAAATTATTCTGTGAGCAAAACCCAATCCTGTGCAAATCGGATGGCAAAAGTTGTTCTCAAGCAGCTTTACTTTAAGGCAGTATTATGTTTCTGTCCTGATTCAGAAGTGACTTGTTCACTTAATGAGAAGGAGGTCTCATTCTGACCGCATTTGCTCCTGTTTCACGGAGGTATTGCTCCATTGCTCGTTGGCATTACTCCTGATTTATACCAGCAGTCAAAATGTGCTCTTCTCTTACTCTGTCGTCTTTTTTTTAATTAATTCCAGCTTGTCTTTGCCCTTTTTGGGATCCATAACTCCAGCAGGCACAAGTGAGAGCACTTACAGAGTACAGGTGAAAAGGCGGCTGCCAATTAAAGCCCCATTATTCATTGTCATTGCTACATGAGACAGAGACAACACCGATGGAGCAATCCATCTTATCCACTCTTTGGGTCGCAGTCCAAGCCGCTAACCTCAGCAGTGTAAACACCCATAAGCCTTCCTTATCCTCTTCATCACAGTTTAAGCCATATTTTACTTTCTCTTGCCTTTTGGTGGTTTGCATGCTGAGCTTGCAACATGAATTTCTCCATTGCCTTGCACAACTTCCCACGCTGACTTGAATGCTTCCAGCTGAGAACTGATTTTTGTCAACCTACAGAGCCAGTGGAAATCTACGGCCTCTCACGTTTCCACCTAATAACCTGATCTTCTTTGGTGGACCAAAGCAGCATTTTCTGGGAAACACGTAAGTAACATGCTTAGGATAAAGATCAACAGTGTATCTTGAAGGCTGAATACTTGCCATAAACCAATACCATAGGGAAAATATGTTATTTCTTCTATACCATTGTCTGCTATCAGTATTATATTCATGCCATTTCTAATGAGCTAATACACATCACAACAGATTTTAGAGAGACAGCATTTTGTATTGAAGTCTATTCCATTTTTTAACTACATTAGTCAATTAATACATTCGTAACCATAATAGATGCCCACAGGGTTTATCTGGTATACTGGACTTGATTGCAGAATTATTTAAAATCAGCCCTGGCTGAGTGGTCTGTGACCACATCTAGATCAGCTGTGGTTTGAAAGAGGCTTTGTCAGCACAGGGCTCGTCACAGTATTCAAAACTCTCTCTGGAGATCCACAGCCATAAATATGCTGCAGCTTGCTCAGTAATTTAAGTTCAAATAGCGTCTTTTGATGAGGAAACGTGAGTCAAAACACACAGTAATGCAAATATTTCTCACTGTTTTTTTTTTTCCCCAGTGAAGCACAAAGCTGTATGAACCAGTGACAGCATTCACACCTTCAGCCATTGCTTTGAAGATTTCAGTGATTTTTTTTACTTGAAGACATGATTTTTTTTTAATTTGAATATCTCTCAGCTGCTCTTGACAAACATAACTTGCTGGCCCATTTTACATTTCAACATCAAACATTAAAATTGCTCAACTATTTATGGTAAGTCAATACTGTCTCCTCTTTAAATATATAACCCAATCTAAAATGTGACTAGCTTTTCAACTTTTTAGAGATTTTTAACCTTTTAG
Organism: Balaeniceps rex; assembly: GCA_013401315.1. Lineage (NCBI taxonomy): Eukaryota > Metazoa > Chordata > Aves > Pelecaniformes > Balaenicipitidae > Balaeniceps > Balaeniceps rex. The sequence goes on along the minus strand of VYZW01003074.1, from coordinate 11,435 downwards.
AGATTTTTAACCAGCATTACTAATATTTAAATTAGCAGTCAAATGATATTAAACAGCAAATCGTGCTCTTGTGCATCTCCTGGGCTGTATGCAATACACACGATCAACGCATCACCTTTGGACACGCGATGACACCCACTGCAGGCCATTCTAAATAGAATAGAATAGAATCATTAAGGTTGGAAAAGACCTCTAAGATCATCTAGTCCAACCGTCAACCCAACGCCAACTCACATTGTCCGATAAAGCCTGCACAGCAAGGTGTGTCCCATCTACCCACTTAGTGGGTGAATTTACATCTCCAGCCTAGACACTATAAGAAGCTGACACATAAGGCCCCAAATCTTGCCAACTCATTGGTCTTTCAGTTCCTTTTTTAAGAGCGTGGGCTCGGAGATCTGCCAGAGTGCATTGGTAACAGGATAAATTAAATTCCACAGTGTCCTTTCACCCATCTGGAAACAGCAATTCTGGCTGTTTCCCATTGACCTCACAAGATTAATTGGCAGTTGATAGCCTTTATATTCTAATTTTCCACCTAAGGGCCCTGTTATATTTCCACTGCTGTGCCTGAAGAAATGCATCTTTGTGCAGAACTAAAACTTTTATGGCTGCAAAAACTCAGATCAGAGGAAGACATGCCTGTTTTGAAGTCGTCTTTTGTCTTTCCACCCCCGCTTACTCCCGCCTTGGATTGACACTTTATCTTATAAGGATTTCCTTTTTTTAATGGTTTGTGTTAGGGTTTTTTGGCTTTACTTTTGCTGCAGTTGCGTTATTTAACATTCTTCTCTTTATTTTCAGTCAGCTCAATCTCTTGGTAATGAGGGTGGAGAACAAAATCATCCATTTTCAACAAATACCTAAGATTATATCCACTGACTATCGCAAGAAGAGAAAATGCAGTCTGTTCTACAAATTAGGGGGTAAATTAACCAATGAATCCAGAAGATAACTATATAGGTTGGAACGAGATGTAGTCACGTAGAAAGAAGTAAAATTTGAAACAGTTTTTTTTTTTATTTATAGTTTGAAAGAAAATGGTACCCTCTTCTGCCTTCCTTCTCCCTCTATCAAGAAAGTGTGTAAGCCTTCTAATGTGTTTCAGCGCATCATGGATGGCACTGGGGAAGGATACTCATTCTAGCAAAGGTAAGAGAAATATAAACACTTCGGGTGTTCACAACTCGGACAGAGGATTGAATATGGCTTTCTAGAAACAATTCCTTTTAGAAAAGTTCCTTTTGTATGTTGGTGATTACTGTCATCATGGCAAAATGATGGCCGACTTGCATTCCTGTCCAGAGTTTGAATGTTGGCATGGGGATTTCTTTCTTCGGTGGTTGTATAAAGGATGCGTGCGACTCTTCAAGTGTGGAATATACACTAGGCTGTGTAAGACGTTGGTTTTGTCAGCAGTCAGTGAATACTTTGCAGAGAAATTTATACCCAAATGTAGATGTATTGGCTTCTGCCTTTTTTTTAAATCATTATGCATTTGTGATATGTGCATTTAACTCCCAAACGCGGCAAGACACTTTAAAAATATACTTTCCGTTGTGCTTTTCGCTGCTTTAGTATGTTCTACAGAGTCACTGCCAGAGAAACACATATGAACCCAGCAAAAAAGCAGATGGCAGAAGGACTGAGAAAGCAGTTTCAACGAAGTTGAAATTTGGGAGCTGTTAGAGATGATAGATATATTTAGAAAAGTATATAGGATAAATTTTCAGCTGATGGAAAGTGTCACAGCTATGTTAACTTCAAGGAGCTGGAAGTCAGCTCAGCTTGAACTTCATGCTAATTCTATATCATTAAATCGGTATGTAACGTAGCACACCCGCATGAGTCTAAATACAGGTGAATTTGACAGCGGTTTTTCTCTGATATTGTTTCCCCTCGGTGGTGGATTTAACATGTAGCCAAACTAGGACGCATGTTTAAGATGACATATACCTGGTTTTGCTGTTGATTTCTGAGGGAGCACATTACGTCTCTGAGAAACTTTTTCAAGCCTTCAAGCAAGATGTAGCTCTTGTAACTGAGGAGTTTTTCTGCTCCATCCCAGAGCTGGACTATGCAGACAGGAATAGGAGGATGACAGAGTAGGATGAGCCTGCGTAGTCTGCTACAGCTACTTCACAGCTAGACAGGTCTCAAAACCAGTTTGCTTTTGCTGACAGGACTTGGATTCCTGGGTTTCTTTTGAGGGCATCTTTGCAGCAGGGCATCCTTGGTTCTTTCCAGGGTCCTGTTGGCTTGGACCTTGTGGTTAGTTGTGCTTTCCTCACTGCTGGGTATCAGCAAGGGCTGCAGTACAACCTTTGTGATCAATTAACAGGAATTTCTTATATTATATACTCCCAATTCTATCTTTTTTCTTGAGCTAAAAAATATTTTTAAGAAAAATATGTAGTCTCGGTGTTAGAATGGCCCCTCATGGATAATTTACCACAACTAGGAAAATTTTGCCAAAGGGTTAATTAAACTCACAGTTTAGAAAAAAAAATAATAAACAATTTTCTCATCTGCCAGTCATTAGATCTTGTTATACTTTGTCAGCTGGATAGAGGAGCCCTCCATTACAAAATACCTATTCCCTCCGGTACCACAGACTGGGATCTAATCAACTCTTCACATGCTACTTAATGAATTCTCATTGCTCGCTGCAAGATGTACTTTCCAATGCTGCAGTTGTTTGCCTGACTCCTTTTTAAATCCTAACAAGTAGTTTGCTATCCATCCTGAGCTGCAGATGGCAGAACTAGACACTTTAATTCCAAAATACATACCGGCACAAAATACAAAAGCAATAGAGACTTCTGATACCCACTTAATACCCTCTGCTCATACAGCGATGGATTTTGTAGCAGTCCAAATAGATAAGGTTCAACCTATGGTTCTTAAATCCCTCTCAGACTTATGTCCCACTCCAAGTATAGGTTCTCCATGGGATGCTTATTCTATGACTTGCATTCCTTGTTTCCTTGCTCCAAGATATTGCGTTTACTGCCTGTTCTGAAAAAGTGTACTGCTTGCTTACAACCAGCTCACCAAATAGTTAAGGTCACCCTGCTCCATGGACCTCCGTGTACCATTAGTTTTGATTTGAAAGTTCTGGAAGTATTTATCCTTTTAATTTAGATACTGAAAAAAAAATGCTAAGTATTGCCTGCAGCCTACTAAAACTATTAGGGTACATACTAGCATACCTTACAAGTATAATTCTGACCATTTTGGTAATCCCCAGGCTTTAAAGGGAGTCCTTAGTTCATTCTTGTAAGAATAATTTTTGACTCTTACTCATCACCTTGGCCTAGTGACAGTATTTCCAGTATTTACTGAGTGATGCTTATTTTTAACAAAAGTTCCTGGGTCTCCATAACATCAATTTTTATATATTTATGTACATAAAAAATAATGTGTGTATATATATAAGGTTGAAGGGTAAGACAGAAGTATGCTTGATTTTACAGAGAGTTTTCCCAACTACTGTATCTGGTGTTCACAACACTAATTTTTTTTTCCTTGAATGTCTTGTCTGAAGGACACCAAAGAGGGATAAATCATTTATGTACTCTGTTACATGAGAATTGCCAATATTTTAAAAAGAAATCTTTTGTTGGTGATCAAGCTATTGCTTCCCTGCTTGCATGAATAATTTTGTATAACTGCTGATAGCTTGACTGTGCAAAAAAAATTGTTTTAATATACAGTTATTTGTATACTGTTTTTTCCTAAGCCTTCTATTCTTCATATAACTTTGCTGTCTGGTAGAATTTAAAAGCGGTCTGAAATGTAATTGGAAAATGTGCATCATACCATGTAGTATTTAGAAGCAAATTGTCTGGACTGAAATTGCTGATGCAGGTGACCTATTGAACAGCCTGCAACCCACCAGTCAGATTAAATTGGTAAAGGAACACAGGGAGCACCAAATGGTTCAGCAACAACCCATCTAGTGTTTTGTTTTTGATTTGGACTTTAACGTAGGTTATTTTAATAAAATCGGTTCACTATATGGACATAAAAAATGGAAGAATACAAATGATAGCATTAGCCAAGACCACTGTTTGTCTCTGTCTTAGGACATCAGTGTCATTTCTTCTTTTCTCATGAAAACCAAATGAATTCTCAGTAATCGTTTTGTTCACGTGTCTGCAGAACTTGGAAAGGGGTCCCTGGTAATTCTGAATTAGCTGTTTTTGTTCATAACTGTGACTGGTCGGTTTCAAGGGTAGCTACAATAATTCTGTAAATGTTACCTGTTGTAATCCAAATGTGTTTGACTCTCAGTGGAAAAAACGTGCACAAACTATTTCTTTAAAATACTTGGTTTTATTTTTTTTATAGGGGAGTATAGATAATCAGGTTGTGTAGGGTTTTGGCAGTAGATATTTTGTGCAAATTATGCCAGCTGACCTTGACAGAAAGCAAAAAGGAAACATTTTATTCAGTAGTTGGTGAGCGATAGGTCTCATCTACATCACTGAATATGCTATGACTGTGTTCATCAGTTACCCAGACAAAGGCTTCGTTCTACATATCCCACCTCCGCACTAGGCAAGAATAAGAACAACTGTGGGGACCTTGTTGCTGGTGTTTTGTCCAGTGACTAGCAGTTATTGTTCAGGAATAAGAAAATCTTTATTCCTAGGCCTCTTTAATCTCTTTCACAAATGAATAAGATCAATGCCATTGTCCTGACGTGAGTCACGATTCCATTTCTCTAAATATTGTGGCTTGCTCTTTCTGGGCTTCACGCCAGTTCTGCGCAGAGACCAAAGATACGTTTTCAGATAGCGTTTTCTGTGAGCATGGTACTTGCTTTTCTTTATAAAAGAGCTTGTCTCGTTGTGTGGTGGATGACTGGGCATGTGTTGGTCTGCCATTCAGGCGCAGCCTTTCTGTTTGACTTACAGTTTTGTAGCTTCATCCCAGAAACTGGTACACACCAACTAGATAACTGGGCAGGCTACCAAAGTAGAGGGTGTCTATGGTGCAGTGGCCAACTGGACTTGACGTGGCAGATCTGTACTTTCGATACACGTAGGTACTTGAAACCTGTGCTACGGAATTCCGCTTTGAAGTGTTGTATCTGGGAGTGTCACTACTGCACACTGCAAGAAACGTCCCCCAAACCAATCCAAACCTAAAACCTGGAATGATAAATGTCTCACTTAACAAGCAATGACATCAAATATGACAAATTACAAAGTTGTTATATTATGTTATATTATATTCATAGAATCCTAGAATGCTTTGGGTTGGAAGGGACCTTTAGAGGCCATCCAGTCCAACCCCCCTGCAGGGAGCAGGGACATCTTGAACCAGATCAGGTTGCTCACAGCCCCGTCCAACCTGACCTGCAATGTTTCCAGGGATGGGGCCTCCACCACCTCTCTGGGCAACCCCTTCCAGTGCTTCACCACCCTCAGCGTAAAAAATTTCTTCCTTCTATCCAGCCTAAATCTCCCCTCCTTTAGTTTAAACCCATCACCCCTTGTCCTGTCACCACAGGCCTTGCTAAAAAGCCTGTCCCCATCTTTCCTCTAGGCCCCCTTGAAGCACTGCAAGGCCGCACTAAGGTCTCCCCGCAGCCTTCTCTTCTCCAGGCTGAACAGCCCCAACTCTCTCAGCCTGTCCTCGTAGCAGAGGGGCTCCAGCCCTTGCATCATTTTTGTATTATATTATATTATATTTTCATTCAGAAATAAGCTTTCTGGACAGGTTCTAGGATCTTCAGTGAAGGCTTGAAGGAAAATGCATGAATAGTCTATTGTGGCACCACTGGAGATGGAGCCTTCCTTCCGCAAATGCCCTAACAAAGGTGAGGCGCAGTTTTGCTCCAAGTTGGGTCCAGTAAATCTTTAATTTCTGCTTGATGAAACATGTTCTACAGAGCTCAATTTCTATCTGTCCTGGAGCAGAGCGCAAACTTGTGTGAGCTTTCTAGTACAGTTGGGAATTAAACCTAAATCCCCGTCTGCAGGCTGAGCTCTCTCATCTCTTGCTGTGCCTGTTTTTCAAAGAAAAGAGACCATGGCCTCTTTTTTGATGGAAACATATGGTTGTCTTCAAAAGCAAGTTCTTACAAGCTGGCCATAGGAGCTGCATGGGTCAGCCTGTGTGGTGACTTGATACTCCACGGATTGGTTGGTTTTCATCCTAACCTTTGGATTTGAACCTAACTATGGAGGAACCCACTCGCCTAACTTGGGTCTTTAAGATTAATTCTGAGATTCTTGCTCCTAAGTTTTGTGGGGTGGTCTGGGTTTTGGGGTTTGGTTTTTTAAACCTCGACCTTACCGCTTTCTTTCAAAAGAAATGTAGGAAACTAACTGGAAAATAAGATCCAAATATTTCACTGAATTTGACCCTAAATCTATTAGTGTTTGCAAAGCAGATAGGCAGCTCGCTGTATTTTGGTGTCATATTTGTTATTACGGATTAGATCAGTTGTCTAGCCACAGTAGCAAACACTCCCCTTGTAATGCACTTAGTTGTGAAATCATGTACTCAGTAGTGGGGAAAAAAGAAAAAAAAACCCATAGCCCCTTCAAGCAATCAATTTATGCCCTGAAGCATGAGATTTGATTACTATTGTTATTATCTTAGCTTGCATAGTTACAAATGTTATTAGCAGTCATAAAATTATCCAGCCTTTAAAAAATTATATTAAGAAAAAAATCCCAACATTTCACTCCAGGTTCTGCAAAGCCTAAATTCCTGGGATTGATTCGAACTGCGAAAAGTGGTAGTTCCTTTAATTCACTTTAAATTTGCTGTCCTTTGATCACGTGGAGTTTTCCTGTATTCTCATTATGAAGGAATAAATGAGCACTTTCTAGCACATCTGTAGCTTCTCTGCTCTGGTCAAGACCCATCCAACTTTCAACATTTCAAAGCTAAGCATTGATGATGTATACTCAGATACATGTTTAATGAACCATTAGTGGGGTATCCATCTCTCTCTCTCTCATCTATATTTTTCCCTTTACCGTTGAAATCTTTCCCCGTGAGCCGAAAGTTTCTAATGCAGCTTTGTGCTTCTCAATATACAGCTCAGCTGGTATAATTTAAACATTCTAAAACTGCCAACGTTAATGAAAATACTGTGAAATGTTGCAGCAGGACAGCATTTCCAAAACAGATTTTGACATGGAAAAAATGTTAGTTGTCATGATGTCAATTATTTTAGCCATTTAATTCGTCCAGGACCAAAACAGATTCCCAGAAACTTATCTTTTAAAAAAAAAAAAATACCAAATTGTGGCTCTTGATATTCAAGTACATTCACGTTTTTGCATATCTACCTAGTCAAAAAATTACATCATCTTTGTTAACGAGCTGTGGTGGTGGGATATGTGCTGGCAGTTACAAGCAAAATGAATTTTCTCTAAAGAAAATCTGGCCAATCTGTTCTTTCGTCCCGAGTATTTCGTGTCTCTTAAATGGCATTTAAAGTAAGATCGGAAATCTTCTGAGCGTTCCACCAGACTCTGGAACTGATTTTAAAATGCTAGGTGTTTTTTGAGGGAGTACATTCGGTGAATTGGGTAACAAGTTAAAGTTGCAATAGGCACAAACACACCCTCTATTCCTTCTGATTTCTTTAGACAATTCCTGAGATAAATGTTCTGAGTTTTTTTTCCTCACACTTGATTTGAGACACTATTATGCGTTTAACGCGTATTTTAAATATGTGATCAGTATCAGCCTAGAGAGATTTAATGAAATTTTCCAATGTTTCTAGCAGTGCTGCGCTCTCATTCTCACATCAAGTGGCGGGTTTGATGAAAAGGCTCCTTGATTTTCAGCAGGAAATCCCAAAATAAAGAGCAGTTCTGTGGAGACACGGAGAGGACTGAACTGTGCTTCTCTGTCCTTATTTTTGTTCTGTGCAGGCTTAAGTGCTACGACATTTGCCCTGTTTCATTACCCAGTGAAATCTGAAGCACAATGGATTATGTCTATTTACACTTCACTTAAGGCAAACCCCAGTCTCGGAAATAGATGTGATTAGTGACGTTTTATTAAGAACATGAACACGTTTTATTTTGGAAGTGCGGAGCAGTTTTTGGTAAGCTGACATACTTTTACTTTTCCATCAGATGACTTCCTAGTGGAAGGAAAACTATCTGCATGATTCTGTGTCGAGAAATTAAAATAATTTAATGGTTTCCATATTATGGGCCGAAACCTGAAAATGCGAGAAGATCCTGGGGAGATCATGTTGTCAGAGAGGATCTAAAACTTGGGCCATCTAGGCAGGGAAGTGAAAGTCTGAGCGGTCGCTGCATTTTGCAAGCCCAGCTTCTTTCTCTTTGTGGCACAGAGCATCTGGGTAGTGGCTGCGGCAATGTAGGTATGGGCAGCCTAGGAAGTTGACTTTGGCAGCGGTCCTGCCTCAAGCAGTCACTGGAGGTAATGAAGTTGTTGTCTCTCTTCTTCATGTCAGAGCCCTGCAGAAATCAACCTGGAAACTCCTGGTGCTGCTGAGGCATCCCGGGAGGAGAGCAGTATTGGCCCGACGTGGGTAAGAGTCATTGCCCCCGTTCTTCATCCTCTTGGCAATGGCAGGAGGGCCAATGCCAGCTCTCCCTGCCTCTCCCCGGCTCTCCGGCCAGCTCTGTTATCTCTGCTCCCAGACGAGCAGCACACAGTTTCCCACCCTTGGCGTCTTCAGTTTTTGCCAACGCTTCAGTAAATCTCCAGTCATCTCTGGATTTCGACTCGATCTCCGATGGCCGTGTTGATGCTGGTTCAAACGGCTTTTCAATACATTGGCAGCCCTGACACGGTTGAGACATTCCTCTACGGCTGTCTCCTTTTCCATTTATTTTCAGAGGTTTCCGCTGCACGGGGGCACAGCCCTGTTGCTTAGCTGTTGGTTGCTTTGGAAAGCAATGTGCTGTAAATATAGCATTTTACTGTCTTTGGATGAAACAGTAAGTCAATTCAGGATTTGGCTATGAGAGCGGGATTCAAAGGGAGAGCTCCCGTTTCCTTATGTGTGCTCTGGGCTGGGCCTCCGCTGCACAGAAATCCGACTGCCCAACGTCAGAGCTTTCTAAGCAACCACAGCACACTTTCCTTACATAATCGAAGCTTTTCTCCATGCATTTGGTGAGAAGTTTGGCATTTATATCGGCGCAAGTTGACTTAAATGTAGTTTAATATGAAAATCATATCTGTGAATCGCCTGACACTGCATGACTAAAATATCAAGCATAACATCGCTTTAACAGAGTTTTGCATTTGCTTTCTTAACACGGAACAAGCGTATTAAATTACTCTTCCTTTTTCCCCACTAATTTTCAGATTTTTTTTCCTTTTACTACCATCTTCAGTTTATAAAGCCTTTCCTTAAATTTAATTATTTACTTCCTCTCCAAAAAGTAAGCTCACCTACCTAAAGCTGCTGGCAATGAACAACACGAGTTGGCCAGTACATCAACAAATTCCGATTGCTACTGTCCGAAAAAATCTTTAACCTAAATGATAATAATCCCCATGAGTGCTAACTGTGATTCGGTAGGGTGGTTTTATGGTTTAATGGCCGTGAATATTTCTTTATGATTATTGTTCATTGCATTAGACAAAGCTCAGAGAAAAGAACAACACCCAAAGGTCAGCAGTGAGACAGAAAACTGTCTGAGAAGTCCGAGTCCTCATGAAAATGATTATGTCTGACCCTCACCACCTCCACACACTGTCTCTGGATGGAGTACTTAAGAAAATGACTGGCAGATTTGTGATGACTGTCTTCACCGATCACTTAAAAATTTAGCCCATTCCACAAAGGGATTACAGAAGGAAACCATACAGGCAGAAAGTCCAAGTGTTCAAGCACGCACACAAACCCGATTTTGTTTCGTGGTTGCGTGCTGTAGAGCACACGCAGCAAACGTTAGGAAGAGGGGCATTTGCAAAAAATGAGGAAAAGATAGATTTTCAAAGGTTTGGATTTATAAAACAGTAGGTGCTGTGATGATGAATGTATGGGGGTTTTAGCAAGGGAGAGGCGCAGAGGCAGACGGGGTGGGAAGGACCATCCCCATCTGAGGTTTTCTCATTCCTCATCCTTCCCTCCGAATAGAAATGACACTTCTGCACCCCGAGAGAAGGGTAAAACGGGGGCGGGGGGNGGGGGGGGGGGGGGGGGGGGGGGGGGTTGGCCGGTTCCCTGACAGTGCCCGTTCCCTCCTCGACCAGATTTTGGAGGTTCCCCGCCACCACGACGAAGTCAGAACTGCAGAGGGTCTTGCCGGTGGGAAGTTCCCCCCACCCCCGCCACCAATTCGGCCATTTCTTTATCCTCTCCCCTTGCTTTGGCTCTCGGCTGCCCGGGAGCCCTCTGTGCCCCTCCGTCCCCGCACCTGCCGCCCCGCCGAGCCCGGGCTCCCCTGCCCCGCTGCCGGGCGGGGGGCGGGCAGGGGGGGTGCGGCCGGGCCGGGCCAGGGCTCCCCTCCATCTATCCCTCCCTCCTTCCCTCCACCCCTCCCTCCCTCCCCGCCGTCCCCAGGTGCCGCCCGGAGAAGCGCGGCGGGGGCGGAGGCGCTGCTGGCTCCCGGCTCTCGCCGAGGGGGCGTCGGATCCGGCAGGTGGGAGCCGCCGAGCGGGCACGGGACCGGGACGGGGCCGGGGGCGGCTCGGCCCCCCGGGGGAGGCGGGCAGCGGTTTGGGGAGGCGCGGGGGCCCGTTGCCATGGCTCCCCGCAAGCTCTGCCGGAGGAGATACTGATGCCAGTCACGGAGGGACCCCTCTTCCTTCTCGTGGGTGTGTAGCGGGGCTGGGTTTGGGGCTTGGTTTTTTTGCCCCCCCTCCTTTTTTTTTTTTTTTTTTTTTTTTTTTTTTTCCGGGGTGGAGCGATTAATTTGGAGAGCCGGGACGGGGCTGCGGAGACGCCGCCGCGACCCGCAGGTCCGGCCGCCTCCTCGCCGCCCCCCGAGATCCGCCGGCTCTGCCCGCGCCAGGCTCAAGGTAACGCCGGGGGGACCAGGGGGGCCGGGGCCGGTCCCCCTTCGGGGCTACCGGGTGGTGCAGGGCGCTGGGACCGCGGGTGCCCAGCCGCGGGGCTGCCCCGGTCGCCGCCTCCGCTCGCTTTGCCCTTCTACTGTAAGCTTCTTTAATTGATTTTTAAAAAAAAAAAATCTCTTTTTCCTCCTCCCGGTAACCGCACCTGGTCCCGCACCGCAAGCGCCGGGCTTCGCCCTGCAAAGCAATGAGGAAACGGAGCTGGGCTCAGCCCCGCGGCTCGGGGCGCAGCGCCGGGGAAGCCCGCGGGGTCCCCGGGGCGCAGGTCCCGTCCCCGGGCTGTCCGGGCTGCCCCCGGGGCGGCTCGGGCTCCCCCGTGCTCGGAAGCGGGTCCCGGCGCGGCGGGCGGAGGAGCCGCTGCTCGGGGAAAGTTTGCACGGGGGTGCGGAGCCCCG
>VYZW01003073.1:8915-61292 GCA_013401315.1 Balaeniceps rex | reverse complement strand
TGGTCACGAACCTGATCTTCCCTTACAGTGGGAGGGGCTTTACCCCCCTGGTCCCCATCTTGCGGTCCATCAACTTGGGAGGGGTGAGGAGAGAGGTTGCCAGTGAAGACTGAGGCAAAAAAGCTGTTGAGTACCTCAGCCTTCTCCTCGTCCGTTGACGCTAGGTCGCCATCCTTGTTCATCAGGGGAGGCACACTTTCTTTAACCTTCCTTTTCTGGTTGATACACCAGCAGAAGCTCTTCTTGTTATGCTTCACATCCTTCGCCAAATTCAGCTCCAGCCGCGCCTTGGCCTTCCTGACCCCTTCCCTACACAACTGGGCAGCGTCCCTCTACTCTTCCCAGGATACCTGTCCCTGCTTCCACTGCCTGTGCAGTTCCCTCTTGCCCTTTAGTTTGACCACGTCTCAATTCAGCCATGCTGGTCTCTTCCCTTCCTTGCCTGATTTCTTACACCTGGGGACTGAGAGCTCTTGCGCCCTATGGAAGGCGTCCTTAAAGATCTGCCAGCTTTGCTCCGTAATGAAAGAATTAAGAACCATTTAGTAACCAAATGTATATGAAATGATATATGATGAGTACTGCATCCAGCTCTGGGACCCCCAGCACAAGAAGACATGGACCTGTTACAGTGGGTCCAGAGGAGGGCCACAAAAATGATCAGAGGACTGAACACTTCTCCTATGAAGAAAGGCTGAGAGAATTGGTGTTGCTCAGCCTGAAGCAGAGAAGGCTATGGGTAGACCTCACTGCAGCTTTTCAATACTTAAAGGGGGCTTACAAGAAATGTGGAGAGTGACTCGTTACCAGGGCCTCTAGTGATAGGACACAGGGTAATGGGTTTAAAGTGAAATAGGGTAGATTTAGATTGTATATAAGGAAGACATTTTTTATGATGGTGATGGTGAGACACTGGAACAGGTTTCCCAGAGAAGTTATGGATGCCCCATCACTGAAAGTGTTCAAGGACAGATTGGATAGGGCTTTGAGCAGTTTGATCTAGTAAAAGACATCCCTGCCCATGGCGGGGAGGTTGGACTAGATGATATTTAAAGGTCCCTTCCAACCCAAACCATTCTATGATTCTTTCTATGGTTCTATGATTCACTTTTAAAGTATCTTGAAATCAGCTCTGCTTCTAGGTAAAACCAATACCCTTCATCTTCTTTGAGCAAAGACTTTGATATGAGGTTTCCCTTTTCTTGAAGTGAGACTGATATGAAGTATTTTATATCCCATGCTAAATAGAATAAATAGCAACTGAAGTTTTTCTACTTGTAGCTGAAAGTGTACTATCATCAAGGACCAATTTAAGGGAGTAAGCTCAACCGGAACTCAGAAATGTGCACAATCTATGATGCCAGCTACCTTAAGAGGGACTGCAAGAATGCTTCTCCTCCCACACTGTAGCAAAAAGCTAGAGTTAAGTCCACATAGCTAACAGCGCAGTAAACTTTTAAAAATACAGGGGAACTTTAACAGGTTTAAATATTAAGACGAAGTAACAGAACTATGCAATTCTCAATTATTTTGACCAAATGCCAAGGAAAAAAAGACAATTCATTTGTCTTTTACCTGTTCTTTTTTGTAGAGAAAAGAGATCTCCTTTCAGATGTTATTATTTCCTGTATTAGGTGGTCACAAATGATCAAAGCTAATATTTCACATACAACTTGTCATTTGCTTGGATACTTGGACTATAACACAATCTTTATAGTTATCTCATATGTCATTTTATTCATATATAGATTGTTAACCTTCTGCAGAGATAACAAAACCTGGAATACAGTGCACAGTACTTCCAACACAGTAAAGATACAATAGGAGTAGAAAAAAATAAAAAAAAAAGGTGACAAGGATGATTGAGAGCACACTTCTGTACAAGGAGAAACTAAACAAAATAGCACACTTGAGCCTGGAAAAGAAATGATTGGCAGGAGATAACAAAGAAACATGAGAAATAGGAAACAATTGTTCACGTTTTCAACAGAAGATCTGATTCAATGAAGTAGTATAGACCATATTGAAGATGAAAAAGCAAGCAGATTCTTTACTCAATACACAATTAACACATGAAAGTCCTTGCAGAAATGAAGCTACACCAGTTCAAAACCCACCAGAAACAATTCATGGAAATAAAATACGCCTAAGGTTATGACCTACAGAGCACACCATCTTTTGCCCAAAAGGTTTCTGAACTGCTGTTAGCTAGAAGCTGGGAAGGTATTCTGTTGAAGTATCATTACATAGATTTCTTTTTCATAACTTTCTCATTCATTTACATTTCCATCTGTACTGGGTCTGGCTGAGATGGGAGTTAACTTTCTTCATAGGAGCCCATGGTTCTGTATTTTGGATTTGTGATTGAAAGTGTTGATAACACACCAATGTTTTGGCTATTACTGGACAGTGCTTGTTCAGCATCGAGGATTTCTTTTTTCCACTTTGTCTGTCCAGCAAATAGGCTGGAAGTGCACAAGAAGCTGGGAGGGAACACGTCCAGGACAGCTGACCTGAACTGATCAAAGGGATATTCCATACCATATGACATTGTGCTCAGCAATAAAAGCTCAAGGAAAGGAGTAGGAAGTCAGGATGTTTGTGGTTACGGTGTTTTATCTTCTTGGGTAACAGTTACACGTACTGAGGCCCTGCTTTCCAGGACGTGACTAAACACATACCTACCATGGGAAGTAATGAGTAAATTCTTCATTTTGCTTTGCTTGCACGTGCAGCTTTGCTTCATCTATTAAACTGTCATTATCTTGACCCATGAGTTTTCAGCTTTTGCCTCTCCAATTCTTTCCCCCATCCTTCTGAGTGAGAGAATGAGTGCCTGGGTAGGTGCTTAGCTGGTGGCCAGAGCCAATCCACAACAGCATCCCGTTATTAGACAATGTCAGATGAATTTTTAACTGATCAACTGTTGCCATTCTTTTGTACCTATGAGACTGGAGAGTATTCATTTACATTTAAGAGATGACTACCTGTCTGTTTTTTAAAATAATCAGGGTTTTTGAATACAGAATTTATTACTTTGCAAGAATTATTAATTTGTAAAATTGAACACTACAAACATATGAAAAGTGCCTCAGAATGTAGAGATACTGCTGTCCACCACACCTATTCCTGGATTTAGCTGTGTATGGGCTATTAATAGGAGCCATGGTTACAAAAGATAGTGAAATCTTTCAGAATACCATGGCCAAAGCAACCTCAATTAAAAATACAAGTAAATGTTCTTTGCCAGTGAATCATCATCTTTATGCTAGATTTAGTGTACTATGTATATAAAAGAGAACAGCACATTCTGTAATATATTACAGCCAAATTATGGCTAACATTTCTACTTTTCCTGTCCTCTACACACTGTCATCTTAGCTGCATGGAGTAGATGTTAAGGAACAGCAGCTGAATTTGAATCAGTCATTTTGTAGGCTTTGATAACTAAATTGTCAAGGAGAATGGCAATACTCTTAGTTATGATTTTCCATTATCTTAGATGCATCAACATTTTTGCTGAGCTTCTTGGATTTAAAAGCTATAACCGTATCATCCTTACATTATTCTGCACTTGATCTTTGGAGCTTACTGCATTGCCTGCAAAAGAGAAAAGAAGACATGAACAATAAACTCCAATTTTAACGTAACAGAGTAGAAGAGAGAGATTATTTTCGCATGTCATAGAAGCTAAATGAGTTTGGGAAGATAAACATGTGTTGGAATTTATAGGGCATAAACTTCGTTTGGTATGGCTGTTATAAATCACTGGACAAGAAACTGTAACATGCTTAGGATCATACTTTGTTCTACTCTACCACTGAGCATTTATATCCATCAAAGAAACTGCAGCTCAGATAGGATCTAAGGTGTCATTTATTTACAGGTTATGATCATGACAAACAAATCTTTACTCACTGCACTGTGCAAGCTCAGCAGCAAAACTGAAAGACGCAGTAAAACATGACATCAGCTCAACAAATGTAACTATTTTGTGGTGCTTTCTCAAAAAATGAGTTCAATAGGATGTAGCAAAAATCTTGCTCTACATTATCAATAATTTATTTCTGAACTTACAAGAATGAAATATATCATACGAGATGGCTGATTCTGTGGTGAAGAGTTAAAAGCTGACAGACGCATGCATTCTGAGTAGATGACTACAATACCTATAGTCTGTTGTGTGTTGGTGGACTCGGTTTGATTACAGCATATCAGCTCTTCCTAATGAGAAACTCTTCTAGAAGACTTGCATATTTTAATATATTTTAATTAATTTTTCCAATTTTTCTATTTAGGCAGGGTGTGGAAAGCATTGGAGAAATGACATAACATACTTAACACATACTTAGGCCAGATTCTTTTTCCTTGCTAATTTAGACTACTGTCTATTCTGCAAATAGCCCCAGAGACATCTGTGGAAGTTACTCAAAGAAGATAACTTCCAAAATCTGACCTTTAGTATAAACTACTGCAACTATTCAGGGTTGTCAGAATTTTGTTCTTTACACAAGAAGAGGGCAAACTGGCATTCTGTAAGCAGAATAAACTTTTTAAAAAAAATTGCTTTTAATATCCTATTTTAGATTATACAGAATTTTCAGAATATAAACATAGGCAGTAGCTTATGCATTAGAACATGATGCTTCAAACTGGTAATACACTAAGGCTTTCATTGGCAGCTACATAGAAGAAAAACTGAAAACAGTAATACTGTAACACCTTGAACAAAGTTCCCCTAAAAATAACATTAGTACAGAAAGGTGTTAATGTAACTATTCCATTCCCAGTTTCACTGTTTCATCATATTTTAATTCCATGCAAAGCTTGCAGAGTGCTGACATTATAAATCTATTAAGATATGTCCTAAGAATTAGCCTTTGATATATGTCTTCAGAATGTAGTGCAGACTATTAGAAAAAATGCCCTCCAAGGAGTCTGTAATATGAATAGAATTGGTAAATTTAGAGCTATACAGGTTTTTTTAATTATTATTGTTGTATAAAGGAAAGAAGGAGAGAAAGAATTGACTCAAGTCTTCATTATCATATGATGCCTCAAGCTGTGTCTGTACTGGCGAAGTAAAGTGTCAGGGGCCTTTCCCAGGTGCTGGAGTATGGCTGTCTTTACTGTTAAGGATGGTTCTTCTTGCAATTGCTTCTCCCTGGTGCAATTCTAGAGTGATTCCAGGGATTGAAGCACTCCTGGGACCACACATCGTAGGCAGTTCATAGCCAATCTTGCCTTGGAGACTAAAACAATACATAAGAACAGATATAGGCCATCCAGTGACAGGTAGCCTCAGGGCTTACGAGTGCTGCTGGGCAGATTTTTACTGGTATAAACATAACTTCAGGGTATGATAACTCTTGGTTAAATTTAGGTGTCCATACTGTAGAAGTACAATTCTGAATTAGATGTTCTGTAGGCTCCTTTTATAATCAATGGACAGAAATAATTATCTTTAGTGTATAGGCACTCTGAATTATTATTTGTATGAGGTATAGAAGTATACATCTATAACTTATTAAGTATCTATTAGACATACCTATTGTTTGAATATCTTAATTCTCCCATGAACAGCACTCACAGGACAGTAAATTAATAGTAAGTTATATGTGTCCAAAAACATTTGCAGGCATGGAGGTCAACTGGCATACAAGAGCCAGTCTTATTCTACTAGACTCTCTTGCAAGTGTGCATGGAATTGAGAGCTTCTGCTTCTTTCAGGTTATCTGATAAAGGACCTTTTCAATGCAAAGGTGATTAAGTAAAGGGATGGAGCAATAAGTAAGAACACACAGAGACAAAAACTTGGTGAATAAGAGAGACACTGGAAAGATTAAACTAATTGATGGGCCATTAAGAAACTCCAGACACAGCTCGGGAGAGGGCCACTTGGACTTTGTAACTGATAAGAAGGAGAAAACAAGAGGAACATGAGGATTTGGGATATTCAAGGGAGGTCTGTGGGGCTATGCAAAATGTACAAAGGAATGTCTAGGGTAAGTGGACGGGGAAGAGCAGAGCAGACAGAAAAGGCTATAAAAGGAGTCAGTTACATGTAAACCATGGCTCCTCGGCACACTTGTCTGACCAAACCCTGCTCCTGATTACCACAGTCTGTCCTGTCTTCTTGGATCTTCTTATTAAACCTTTTCTCGACTATCTTTCTGTGTAATCTCACTCTCTATCCCCTGTGTGTGCATGCTGAAAAGACTAAGTGCCAGCTACTTGGGGGACTAGTAGGAGTGATGCTACCTACTGGAGTCAGACCAGAGGTGTGGGCTCCAGGGGCCAGGCAGAAGGAAACCCCAGGCCCTGGAGTTGCTGGAGGAGGTGGCCACTTGTAACATCCCTTAAAAGCTCTTTCACTCCAAAGCTGTGTGGCCTTCTCTAGACTGCTTTTAAGTAACATCCTGGGGATGTTCTGAACCTCCATGAGAATTGCCAGAGTGCTCAATGTATGGAACAAAAGCATGCCAAAGACTCCTTTCACACTCCAGTACAGTTTAAGTTACCAATACAGACAGCCCTAAAATAACTGTATCTCTCTCCACTGAGTGTAAAGGGATTCTACAATACTCAAGAGATAGTTACCGTTACTATAGCTGTTTGGCAGATAAATTCTGTTTTCACAGTACATTAGAAAGGCAGTTTTTGTTAATTTATACATAGTCTTCACATAAATGGTTTTGTCTTCGATGACTGTTACCAAGCCTAAGCTAACTTTTCTGGGTTCTTTATTTTTGTTTTCTTCTTATTTGGAATCTTATAATACCTGTATTATCTTGCACATATTAAGAAGCATTCTGCAAGTTTAAATTCAATGGATTATTCAATTTTTTTCACAGGTGTTTCTCCTTGGGAGATGTAAAGTTTCCTAATTTATCATTAATTCTAGAAAAAAAAGGAGTCTTCTTGATGAAACAAGTCATGACATATTTAGAATGTTTTAACAATCAGTTACCAAAGTCATCACGTACATAGACACACAAACACCTACACACCCTTAGAGAAAGACCAGCTTAGTATTTTCTTTTTTTAAATCCTACCAAAAATATTAAGATTACTTTGAACAAATAAAATACCTTTAAAGAGTAAAGATTCTGTACACTTTTCTGACCACATAAATTGCGTAATACTAGGAAAAAATTCAGCTGTAATGGACTTTTGGGACATCTTTCAGCAATTTATTTCTTGTCTTCATCCTGTAATGCATGTTTTGAAGTAAGCTAATCTTCTGAATTAATGGCCAAGAGGAAACACTGCATACAAGAGACAATTCAACAAATACATTTTTTAACCTTCATAATATTTCATCAACTAACAGCAATTAATTTTATCACACAAAAAGAACAGTTTGCCCTTTCCTTCCTTTTTTACTCCTCTAAATTTTCACTGTCTATAAAATGAGGAAATAAAATGTTCCCTAAACTTGTGTTGCAACAAGTTGAAATGATTGCCAGAAATCTCAAGGGAGGCAAAGTTTGTACACTAAGATAATGAAAACTTCTCTTATAACATGAAGTTTTACAGTGTATATTTGTTGTTTATTAACTGCGATATTCTAATGAGTAGTAAAAATGTGGGATTACAGGGTATCAAACCAAGGAATCAAAGCTCCTAAGTACCTAATTCCAGCCTACTGCTATCAGAGAGTTAGATCATGAACTTCATTCCTTAACAAACCAAATTCTAGTTTACAACATTTTTGTAATTTTCGTCTTTTCCTTTTGACTAGAACCGTAACAGTGCATATCTTATGAGAAACCATTTCATGAGAGATTTGGAAACTTTTAAATCTGTCCTCACAATATTTTGAAGGGTAGGAGCTTGTGTGTTATGCAAAAGTCAGGAAAGCAGGAGTAGATTAATTCTTTGAAAAAAACACGTTGAGAGACACAGAACAAAAGTCAGGAAAAGTAGAGGTAGAAAGAGGAAGAGGGAAGAATCAAGTTATATATAGCTAAGAGCTTTGAAGAGATGTCTGAGGATTTTCAACTGAATTTTACTTTTTGCCATCATTTATCTGCTGGATAAGCTACAGGGACATCCTGGTTTTGGCTGGGTTAATTTTCTTCCTAGTAGCTGGCATAGTGCTTTGTTTTGGATTTAGTAGGAGAAGAATGCTGTTAACACACTGATGTTTTAGTTGTTGCTAAGTAGTGCTTACGCTAGTCAAGGACTTTTTCAGCTTCCCATGCTCTGCCAGGTGCACAAGAAGTTGGGAGGGAACACAGCCAAGACAGTTGATCCAAACTGACCAAAGGGTTATTCCATACCATATGACATCATGCTCAGTATATAAACTGGGGGGGAGTTGGCTGGGGGGCAGCGATCGCTGCTCAGGGACTGGCTGGGTATCGGTCGGCAGGTGGTGAGCAGTTGCATCACTTGGTTTTCCTGGGTTTTGTTTCTCTCTCTCTCTCTCGTTCTCCTTTTCATTGCAATTTTATTACTATCATTATTATTTTATTTCAATTATTAAACTGTTCTTATTTCAACCGATGAGTTTTCTTTTGCCCTTCTGATTCTCTCCCCCATCCCACCGGGGAGGGTGAGGGTGAGCAAGCAGCTGTGTGGTGCTCAGTTGCTGACTGGGGCTAAACCACGACAAGGAATTAATGATACAAAGAACTTTTTTTTTTTTCTTTTCCCTTAGATCTCCAATTCTATACCCTTAAAGGCACACAGGTGTAAAAAAATTAAACCCGGAATCTTACTTGCTAAAAGAAAGGAAGCTAAGGGAAATAACATCAGAACTGACTAGTACTCATTAAAAGCAGATACTAGTTACTAGCACCACTGCACTGAAATATATGTAAATTATTCCAAAACTTTATGTTCTTGTTCAACCCGTATTTTTTCTTATATATTTTTGAGTTATGATAATAAAAGATACACTACCAATCTTTTTTCCTTATAACAACTTAATGAAAATCATGATAAATAATGGAAATTGGGATATATAAACCCATGAATATGTAGGAAGTCACTCCTCACACACAGTGAGTTACAGCTGAAAGGACAACAATTTTTCACCAAAATTGCAGTATAGAAACAAACAACTAGAAAAATTCTCACTTGCAAACCCTGTAATTAGGGCTTGCTTGTAGTTGCGAAACCAAATCCTCAAGGGTACCAAAGATATCCCTGCACACGTAACAGAAATTATCCTTGTATAATTGTTTGTCTATTCAAATCTCTCCTGCCTATTAAATTGTCACATTATAATAAAAAAGCTGTAAGGGGAACATCCTAATTAATACCCATCCAAATCAAACTGTTAATACATTCTCCTAGAAGAGCATTTCTAAGTGTTCATGCCAGGATAGTGGATAAAGGGGAAATAAAGAGACATTGACTTCAGTTTGTATCTCTCCGTCTCAGGGCCCCACTCTCCACCCCATGTTGAATATTTTTATATTTTGAGTGGAGGAACTGAAATTGATTTTACAAAGAAAAATGCTGAAAAATATTTCAAGTTTGGAAATCACAGACTTTCATTAAGCAATTTTGCATCATATGTAGTTCCAGATTAATGTTCAGGAAAATAGCCTGGAAGCTATGTGCATACTGCTAAAATAGCAAGCCACTCCTCAGGCGTGAGTGTCCAAGTTGTAAATTGTTAGTATGGTCCATAACACATATTTGGTCTCTTAAGGGATCACTTATTCCCTGGTAATTCCTGGTCATTGTTTTACAGATATCAAGAGTTAGAGGTCACTTGCAATAGATGGCACAGACAAGTCCTTTCTGAGGAGAATAAAGTTTAGTAAAATAGGTATGAATAATGCTATGCCACTTTCCCAGGGCCAGAGAATGGGCCTTGGCCCTATTTAATTTGTTAGAATAGACATAGTATCCCCATAGCCAAACTGATTTTATATTACTGTATATATCTAATTGAGCTATGGTATATACTTTGTTCATAAATTTAATTTTCAGGTTAGATTAAGCTAACCTAAATTAGGTTAATGACTCCCTGGGCTCCTTTACCATTCAATCAAGAGCAAGAAAAAACCACCTAGAAGAATTTAGCCAACTAAGAATTTGATTGCTCTCTTAAGATAATTCACTGCCTTCACTGACTACAGAAGCAGCCTAGGGACTTTTTCAAACTTCACTTATTGTCAATTTAAGCATCTCCATTACTTTGAGATGGAACCTAGTACCTGATAACCAGTTCTGCCACATTCAACTATTAAAATAAATTCAAGTTTTCTTATTTTTCAAGTGCTTCTGTTGCTCCCAACGACATTTCTGAGTTTAGTCTTGAGGCAGTTAAATGAGTAATTTATACATTTTTACTGTATCAGTTAATCCAGTCAGTGCTAATAAGTAAAGTCATTGCATCTAGAGAATATTAAGGTTAGAATACAAGTATGTAACTAAGAGCACGTAAAAACAACATAGAAATTGAAAATTTCAGTTACATGAAATTAAAAATTGAAAACCAACAAAAAACTATGTCTCCTGTTCGTTTGAAATACATAGCAGAACTCTTGCTTCTAATTTCACAAAGACTTTATCTTGTGCAGAAAGACTTAAAAACCTGTACTTTATGAAATAAGCAAAAAAGTCAAGTGGCATTTTGCACTGAGAAAGAAGGAAATGTGTCCTGTGAAGTTTTGTGGATGCTTCTTCCGTTTGCTTTTTCTGGACATAGTCCTGGGCAACTGGCTATAGGTCACCCTGCTTGAGCAGGGTTGGGACCAGATGACCTCCAGAAGTTCCTTCCAGCCTCAACCATTCTGTGATTATGTAACTGGCTTCAAAATTATTCTATGACTTTATCTGTAGTTTTGTACAAGTAGTAGGATTAGTCAAAAATGCTGTAGTTTCATTGTCTGATTCTTGTTTCATAGAAGTCTTTCATAGCACAGTAAAATAGTGAAAATTTTGAGGGCACAAGTTGCTTTATTTTCCAAAAATCCATGTTAATGGCTAATAAGTTTGTATTTGAACACTATCGAGTTGAAACGTTTACTTCATCAATGCCCAAAATAACATAAGATAAACCACAAAATGACTGCTTATGGTTAATATTTAAGAAAAAATACTTTGAAAATATCGAGCATTCAAGCCAACATGCAATTAAAAAAAATACAATAGAACTGAAAAGGGAGTTAAATATTTTGACACTGCTCAACTTTATTTGCTCAATTATTTTTTCAAAATTACAATATTTTATGAAGACAAGTTAATTTTGCCAAGAAATACTTGGGCATAAAATGTTTAATTTCAGAGAAGAATAGTTGTTCTGTCAGTTAAAATACAGGGAATACATGGGAACCCTTGCCCATTCAAGTCAGAGTAGTCTGAGATGAAAAGCACTGTTCCATATTTTGCAGAAGAGCTTCAATAGATTGCTCTATATTCAAGGTTAGTGTCCTAATTTTGTGTACTAACCACAGTGTCCCACTTTATGCAAACACCTTCACCTATCTGAAAATAATGTCAGGTTTCTATGCAAAACCAGAGATGGCAAAAAGTTCATTTTCACCTAAAAACCCAACAAAACAAAAACTTTGAAAACTTTTGTTTTGTTCCGTTTTGCTTTGTGCCCATGTAAGATGAAAGAAATGTCAAGCCTCAGCTTTGGCTTAAACAAAACAGATTTTTTTCTACCTGTGCCTGCAAAAATATTTAGTATTAAATTATCACTGTTTTCTTGGTTTTGAAACCTTACAACAGGAAGGTTTCCAGCTGGAAAATTCATAAGTAAGAATGAAAATATACTAATGCTCATCTGGTATTTACATTAGCTAAAAAATTTTCTCTTATCTTGCATAGTTTAGTTAAAGAGGTGAGACATTCAGTTTCCTGGATTCAGATCCAGGTCCTATGTAGCCTCACAGAGTTACTTTCATGGAATACTACTGGAATTTGGAAAACAGCCTTCTTTTATAACCAAAACCTATATTTAAGAATTATATAGATCCTGTCATGGATATGCAGTTATTGCCTTCCTACTCAGTAAGAAGGGTCAGTTTGTAGCTCTCTTGGTGCTTGGCTAAGTCCTAAACAAACTGTAATGCAGGAGGCCTTATCCTGCTAGGTGAAATTCCTAAATGAAGCTTTTAACACTGTGACCTTTACGTTCTATACAAACACAACTTACCGATAGTATTTTCTAATATTTTATAAGTGGGGTTAAAGCACAGCATAATACTCATTCTTTGTGAGCAGGTAAAACTTACCACGACTCTTTTGAGACTATAATTGGATATATCTGCCCCAAATTCTGTTTGTCAGGATTATGATGACAGAAGCAAAGAGAAATAAAGATGATCTGTCTTTAGTGGATGCCACCAAAAGTATTCAAATAGAAAAAAATGTGTGATTTTTAGGGTTCTAATTAATATCTAGCCTTTATAGTTTCTCTCCAGCTGTAATGGAACGTCATTTTGTTTTTTACCAGATTAGCAAAACATTTTTTCTAATTCTGTTTTGAAGGACTGTCAGAAATACTAAACCTGGTAAGAAGTGCCCATGCCACTATACAAGAGAAGGATCATGGGATTCTCTGGCCCTGTGGTACAGATCAAGTCAGGTTCACCCTGTTCAGATTTAGCTCACCCTAGAGCAGATCTGTCACAGAGAAGTGATTTGGAGGGATCTAAAACAGACATGAAGACTTAACTAATATTTAAGCAGGGTAGCCTGTCAAAGGCCTGGTGTTTCAACTCACTCCTGGCCCTCTTATGTTAATTAGAATGACATACTAAAAATACAACGCTTGTTGATATTTTGTACCTGCATTTTTTTCTATCTACTACATTATTTTGCAATGTTATCTATCATATCATGGATGCTTTAAGTCAACTAGAAAACCAAATATTTTGGAATGCTATATACAAAATAAGCTTAAGACATTAATGGAAACAGCAGTAATTATAATTAGTAAAACTGATTAAAAAAATTAGAAATAATCTTTTAACTTATAAAAGAAAGTGCAAAAGTAGATTATGATATAAGCAGCAACTGGAGGAAAACCTCAATGTTATTTGCTCTAATCTTTTGAATTCACTATCCTAAAAGCACCTTCACAAGCTCTATGGGTTTGCCTTCAAACAACAGACTGTCTTACTTTGGTTTTGACAATAGTATAATAGTTCTCATCTACTGTGACTTAGCTGGATGTTCTCATTACTTTAGATGAAATGCAAATGAACTTTTGAAGTTTTGTCCATAGAGGAATGAACTTAACCTATTGATCAATTATTATAAATATAATGTATTATGCAGAAGGGCCTGACAATTAAAATTGGGGTACCTATTTTTCCTTTGCATTAGTACAGTATAATGATGTAACTCATAAACAAACATTTTATGGTGAAGGCATCATATATCAGTGAAACAAAATGTGTAAATGCCCTATGCACTTACCTTGAAACTATACCACCATCAGGACAAGAGACAACTGCTGGTGATTGCAATCACCTGGGTAACAAGAATATAAAGCAACTAAAGAAAGGAAAAAAAAAAAGGATTACATAAAGTAAATTGTTTGTAAGTCTTTATTACGAAAGGTGAAGAGCAATGATTTTTAGTTCTGGAGAGCAGTAGAGGCTGAGCAAGGCATCTGGTTTCCCACCAAAAGATTTCTGGCACAAGACCCTTCCAAGCTGCTTTTGAAATGTGATGATGCTTCTTGACACGAAGACTAAATTTACAGCACCTTATATTAACTGTAAGTGTGCCTTTAAAAAAATTTTAGGAGCCATTTTTTTAGTTTAAGAACATTGGAGAACACTCCCTGAAAAGCCTTGAAAAAAATAAATGGATAGGTATTTTAATCTTTTACACTGAAACTCGATGGTCCAAAAGAAACAATAAAAGAATATGAAAGTTCTGCAAATATTATCCAAGTAAAACAAGAATTTAGCATTGAGCTCACCACAGTACATGGAAATTTGAAGTATTCTTAGGGGAGTGTTTCTAAGAAAATTGTGTTCCATAGGAGTACAGTCACAGACTGGATACAGGACTTCAAATAACGTCCTTTGGGGAAAGAGGGGGGAGAACATGTGGAAGTTGTCATGTGGACAGTGTTTATTAACATACTGGAGTTTCTATGTCTACTTCACTAGAACATTTAGCTCAATGGGCACATTTTGTAAAGAAGATAGAAGATACTGGTAATTTAAAGAATTAGATAATCAGACATAAATATTTCATTCTGTTCATAGGTCAGTTTCATATTTTTAATAAGAACTACAAAAACACATAATCCATTTAAATAAATGAAGTAAATACCATAGACCAGAGATTAGGGATGTAAAGAAAAAACTGAAAACAAAAAAAAGAATTGACCCTATGAGCCTGAAGAGTTTCATATTTTTATGAAACACCAGCATGAAAGACTCCAAAATAGAAATATATGAACCCATGTCTAGACTTCTTATCAAAAGCATTCGATTGGATTATTTCAGCTGACCAAGTAAACTGTACAAATTGAGAGCAAGTAGCTGAATTTTAAAACTTGATATTTAATATATTGGATTTTTTTGAGGTCTTTTTTTCCCTAATGGATAGTATTTACTAGCAGGACTGTTTCTAGAAATGGAATAGTACAAGACTATTGGTATGATGATAATGAAAAAAACAGTAAAAATTTCACACCCCCAAAAAAACCCCAAACCACACTCAAATTTATAAATGTGTCTATTTATAAAGAAACAAGGTACATTTTCTAAATCCATCATCATACAAAAACCAACCCCACCACATGCATATGCAAATCTTCTATATTTACCACATTTCCAAACATAAGAATAAAATGTTAATTGCAAATTGTTTTCATTGTTAATGTAACCCTGATTTCATAAAGAGCCTAATACAATAACAAATTATTAGCTATTAAAATTAATTTGGTATGTATCAAAGTATCATGTTAACATAAATACCTTGTACTTTAATTAATCTCAAAGCCAGTACAGGATAAGGATGACATGAACAAGCAACATAATCTACTAGCATTCCTGTTGACAATCTAATAGTATTTCCTTTTGACCACTTAGGAGCATGTTTTCTGTAGTAGTCATTCCAATTGCTCCAGAAAACTGAAAAGCTAGTTACAAAAATCAATACGGGAAAGCCCTGGAACCTTTGTAAAATTTTGTGCATCAAAAGAAAAGGAAAGCTCCTCTTTCTATCAAATCTCTACTTCATGGTCTTTAGCACTTCACATAGTCTTCAGCATTTCACAGTCATTAGTAATTGCCGCAAATTTTGTTACTCTGCTTGGTTCTAAACATTTTTTGCACTTTTTCATGTTGTTTGGAACATATTTTTTTTTTCCATGAATTGAGAAACAGATATGGAAGAGAGCACAAAAGTCATCATGACACTTTCCTAACAAGCATTTTTACCCTTAGGTTGCTTTCTAGCATACAGCTTTCCAAGTACTGCTGTAAATGCATTCAACTGAAGGTGAAGCTAAAAGAGCAGAAAACGGTGACAACAGATCACCAAGGTACTGCACATAGACAAAATGAATCTGTAAGAAAATCTCACTTCAGAAATTTAAACAAGTCAGCAAGCTAGTACGTGAAGGGTAAAGATGGTATACAGACAGCTTTTGTATGGTGTTCAGCAAAACTAGCACAGGTCTAGGGACTGAAAATCATTCATACTTCAAATCCTTCTCAGGTTCAAACTCTAGAAGATCTAGAAGCCAAAACTTAGGAAAAAGGCAAAGTGTCAGTGTCAGGTGGCCAACTATCATGTCTCTTCAAGAGGTCCCAAATCCTGATAAGCTTCTGTGACTACTTGTTTCTTTTTTGCAAGACTGAAAAATGCACTTTAGTGCAACACATTTTGCAAGTTTCCAGTATCACTGCTGACAACCACCTGATTAGCACAAAAAAGCAAAATAGAAATATTTTGATATGGAATCCTACAGAGAATTTAAGTCTTCAGCGAAACTCTCACCAAATTTCTTTTGTCACTTTGCTGTCTGTTGCATATGTATACGTGCAAACATGCATACTTACACACATATAGACATTCTCCTATGAAATTATAGTTTATGTAGTCTCTTTGCTGCTTTGAAAATCTAGTGATATAAAAAATAGTCTTCTTACTGGCCCAGAGAAAGTAAGTGGAAGGTTACTTTTTTTTCAGTTTCCAAAAATGTATTTTAATACTGGATATGCAACTTGTTGAATATTTTGGGCAGAAATTACTTAATTCAAATTGGTACAGTGAAACCTGACATCGATTTTAGTTATGACACATATTGACTTTATTATACAGCTATAAGATATTTTATCAATAACAGTGTTAAGTACAGCAAAAAACAAGTCATAATTCTCTATAAATTAATTAAAAGTAAAATACAGTTTACTGGTGAAGGGCTTTCTGATTCTTTACTAAATAAATATGGCTTTCATTTTGGTGAGAAGTTACCAAAAAAACCCCTAAAAAATGTAGCACATTAGTATTGTTTGGGGCAATTTGAGGTTATAAAGTGATCACCTGAGCA
The DNA here is from genome assembly GCA_013401315.1 of Balaeniceps rex. Classification (NCBI taxonomy): domain Eukaryota; kingdom Metazoa; phylum Chordata; class Aves; order Pelecaniformes; family Balaenicipitidae; genus Balaeniceps; species Balaeniceps rex. Next base: position 44,797 of record VYZW01003073.1, on the reverse strand, counting down.
CATGTAGGCTGGAAATACACGAACACATGGGACTTTTGGGGGTTAAATATTTTATAACTTGAGAACACTGATCTTTATTATTACAAAACAGAAGTATGTGTCACTCAGCTGAACTGGCATTTGAGCAATGGATCATTAAAGTGATTTTTTTGAAGGCTTCCCGAGGACTCAAAGCACACTTGACTGTGTGGTCCACATAGTCTCCTGTCACTGCCAGAACTATCTCTGTGTGTCCAGTGAAAGGGAGAGAAGTATTTTTGATCTTCAGAAAATCACGAAAGAAACAGAAATCCTTCCAAGTCCAGTGTTACAGTTTAAAGCACTTAGAAGTTAATAAATGTATGACCATATCAAGCAGAAATTTTACTGGGGTACCTCTCAATATTCTTGGATCAAAGCACTCCGGTAGTGGAAGAAATGTGTTACCTACATTGTACATTTAGCAGTTTCTTCTCCTTCCGCATGGTGCCTTCTCTATTCCAATGAGTTTGTCACTCAGACATTGAGGACTCCAACTCATAACTTCTTTAGACATATCTCTCATTTTTCCGTGCTTTGCAAGCAGCTCAATTTTAATGAGTTGTATTCATCCAGAAGGATGAAAGCATAACTTTTATTCTTTTATCAGAGCTTTTGTTTACCTAATCCTTGATTCTACCATCAACTTCTTCATCCATTAAGCTTAAGGTGTGGGATCTGTCTTTCTCTCATTACTGTCTCATGTCCTCTACAGGACGCTATTAGTAAGTTCTATCACTACTTTTCCAACTTATTTTTTCTTCTACTAACAAGTCATTTCTTTGTATTTGTGGGCTAGATTTTTTTTTTTTTTTACAGTCTGTCTTCATTAATAACTATAATTTCACCTGTTGTATTTTTCTCTACTATAGCAACCCACATAATAAAAATAATCTATTCAAGCAGTAGAATGTTTTAAGGAGTAGAAAATAAAAGTTTTGTTTTGGTTTTTTTTGTTTTTGTTTTTAAATTAGGAGGTGCATTTTCCTGTACATGCATATGTAAATAGTACAGCCAAGAAACTCTTTAAAATATCAGTAAATATTTTCAGTAAGACTGGAAGAACACTGAGGGCCTGAGGAAACAAAAGAATATTTTTTTAATATTAAAAACTTGCAAAAGAGGTGACTACTCAGTTTTAGAACTGTCAGCATGATATTTATTTCTAGAAAAATAATGCAATTGTTAACTGAGAACTCAACAATTAAATATAATAAATTATTAATAAACTTGTGCCTCCCAGAAGTAACTCTAACCAAACAAATGTGATTTTAATGAAATTGCGAGTTTAATTAAAAAAAGGAATTTCAGTGTTTAAGTTTTTTAACATCTAATGTGTCCATTTCAATTTAAGAAACAGAACTATTCATAAGCAATGCTGGATCAAAACTGCACCTTTTCTGGATGCATATAACTTTCTTGTTCAGGGCCCACATATAGACACACAAGTTCTGACAGGAATGATTGATATGGCCCTTAATAATTGCAATTCTCAAAACTGGAAATCTTAAGTGATTGTTAATCTTAAAATATGCCTATCAACCTAGGGTACACATTAAAAGCTAACATCCTTATTCTTTACATGCAGTATTTATCTGAGGAGAGCACTTACACAGGATATTAAAAAAAATCCTGTTTCAAGACCTCAGTTTTATTAATTAGATCTGGCATTTCACTCCAGATCTTCTAAATCCCAGTTTAAAGTATATTCCTGAAGAGTCTTCCCTCAACATTTTTTTTTGTTTGGCTGAAACTCTTCTATTTTATATAAAGCAAAATTTCAGTATTTATTAGAGCACGGAATTCTCTATTTGGGCATTACTATGCACACACTCATGCACAAGGCGAAACTCTCTCGCGTGGGTACACAGAAGATGTAATCACTCACACAGGGGTAAGGGCTCACTCAAGAATATATCCAGAAGAAATCACTCACCAAAAGGAGATAAGGGCACCCAATCCCAGAAAGTTTCCTCAGGTGGCATCCCAACCCAAGGGGAGACATTCCAAACACAGACCCGCTGCTCTGAAAAGACTACTCAAAGGTCGTCTCTAGCGACTCCCTATTTATATCCTGGGTTGGATCTGAGCTGTGGTCATAATTGGTCATGGTCTAGAAGCTTCTCTGAGCCAAGGCGCCTCATTGGCTGTGGACCCTATCTGCCGGCCGAGGGGCCCCGCCTCTCCTGCTCCCCCTACCGAGGGCTGTGCGTGCCTGGAGGCACGGTGGCGCACAAAAGGCGCGAAAATGAGGCACGAAAAGCCGGTGATCGCCATGTTAAAACCCCCGATCTTCATGGGGGAGGGTGGCGGAGCTTACCTGTTACACTTGCTTCTTGAAAAGCTTATTAATTTATTCATGACCATTCATGATTTATCAAAGTTTACAATACTTATGTATGAAAAAAAAATTAGAATAGATCAGCAGGAATTTGAAATTATCTTTATAAATAGTGATAGGGAAAGTTGATTAAAAAAATCTTCAGTTTAATTCAAGAGAAAAAAAATGTTACAAGATCCAATGACTCCAAATTAAAGGTAGACTAATTCAGACTCAAAGTGTACATTCTCACCAGTGAAATTAATTAACCCAAATTATTTAACGTATTATGAAGAATCCCTCTTAAAATTGGATTTTGAAATTGACTGGGTTTTTTCCCCTTAAAGTATGGTAATGAAGTTTCATCAGTTGTATACAGTAAAAGATGATTATAGTTGTCCTGTGAAAGAGTACTCCAAAATCAAAGATAGATGCTGCAAGGTCTTGAAAAATCCACTCTTAAATAAATTGCTTTGTTTTCCATGTGTAGACTTTAGCAGAGTATCTTCAAGATAAACTTTCTGAACTAAAAAAAAAAAAGTCAACCCCCCCTCCCAACCCACCATATTTCTCAGACTGTATCATTTGTAGTTTAACTACTGTGTTTTCAACAGCCTGTAGGGACCAAAAGCAGACTGAAACATGAACTAAGAAATGATCTAATTAAGTTATGGAATTCTATATTAGTCAAGTAACCCTGAAGAAGAAAATGATACACTGATCATCAATGCTGTGTGATGTTCTAGTACCAATCACAGGAAATGTGAGACAGATTGAGAAGTTTCTATTTAATTACAAATTTCCTTAGCCAGAGAGCACTTTTTTTCAGGAGCAGAGAACAGAATTAAACTAAAGCACAATTACTTTAAACACATGGCAGCTTTATTATATGTTTATCTAAGATTTGATCTGGAAAATTCCTGAAGGAATGTTTTCTGTTAAATTCCATCTCATCATCAATGATAAGGGCAGGGTACGCAAAAGGACATAAGCCTGAGGACACTCCATGGCATCATACCTGTTTCAGTCGCCTGAATATGGGGATTGAAATCACAGCTCTAATTCACCCTGTGGTGTCCACTAATTATGAATTCAAATGGGATTGGATTCACATTATCACACACTAAACAGAAGATGCTTAAACTAGGTGATAGCAAGCACTTCAAGAAGTCTCTGAAGTCCCAACCCTCTAGGGGTTTTTTGATTCCTACCTGACAGCTTTCGTTTAGACACCCTTAATGCTGATGTCTGTATCTGTCAGACTTATCATAAATTAAAAAATCTTTATTTCTTTCCATTGATGATAAAAGGTATGCACTCAAATGTAAACATCCACATGGATAAAGATCTAAAGTTAGATGATGTGAACTCCATCCTAATTTCCAAATGACATGAGTTAGACAGCTTGAATCCAATCTCAAATATGTGAATCCCAGCTGGGTTTAGGTCTCTTTAATTCTGCCAAACTGCTGGCAACTGTTGATATACTGAATAGCAGGAAACCAGGTTTATAGACAAATAAACTGATCAACATTGTATGTTTAAAGTATTCCATGTCAAAATTATAGGAAGCCCTTTTTTAGGCTTCTGAGTCCTTTTGGCCTTTCCTATTAACGATTTAGTGTTCTGGAAGGTGAAAGCTGGTCTTATATTTGGAGCCATCAGGCCCACAGTCTACACTACTCGCGCTCTTAAAGCTATTTTTTGGTTTCTCTTCTCAGCCACAGCTGAAGTTGCCCAACAGCTTGCTTTCTAGAGTATCCATTTGAAATGTGAATGCACACATCTCCTTCCAGCAGAAAGCACACCTTCTCTGTGGTCCTCCAAAGCAGATAAATGTGTGGATTTCTGGATGATACATAGAAACTCCATCTAAAATCACAGTCCTCAAAATAAAGGCTAGATCACTAGCTAACTCCAGAGCATGTAAGAAAGATGGTTTCAGTTCAAAGCCCTTGTTCTGCCAAATAGCCAGACACTCAGTTCATGGCTATGCCTTGGCAGACAAAGACCTGAGAGAGACCTTTTTGTGTCTATATGCTCTCAGGGAGACCAACATTCACAAAATACGTGACAAATTAAGCTGCAAAGGCCAGATTGATCTAGGTTCTAGGTGTGCTAGACTTAATATATGTGTTCAGACTCACAGAAATACATAGCAGAAAGAATCTTTGTCTGCAAAAAATGTAAGTTAAGTCCCTAATGCAATGTTTAGGGTATAAGATGTATAGGAATTTTGGATTCTAGACCCTGTTCTTTGGACATTTTATATATTATTTATTTAGTAAATGGTAACTGAAGAATAAAGAAATGATTGGATTCAGATTCCTAAACATAGTTGTCAATGTAATTTTAAATATGCTTACAGATGTCACTCCAGAAGGACTCAAATCTTCTGGAGGTTCTGTCATATTTATTAGACCCAAGGAATATCTCAGACAAAGACATCTTCTATGGTACTAGACTGAGGAGCTTATTTTCAGGCACCTGAATTCTTTCCAAAAGGTCGTTGGAAAAGGGACCGGAAGCTAGAGCTCACTATTTACAGGTGAATACCTTAGGCACGTGTCCTAATACTCAAGGTACCAAATTTTCCTGCTGTAGGCTAGTGAACTACTAAGTATCTGACAAAGCAGGATGATTTTACTTATCTACTAAATATACCCAACCACCTCCCACAAAGCATACACCAAAACACCTTCAACTGACCCTAATATTTGAAATCTTTTATGGGAGATGTTATATTCCCCCAGGCGCAACACAGTACCAAGCCTAACTACACCGTGATTAACTCATTTGCATTCAGTGACACTAGGGAGACATTTCTCTATGGATTTTAATGAGTGAGAAAAGCCTTGATGGTTTTTTGGGGGGAAAAAGAAGTAGCTTTATTTGTTCATAATGCTCCCAGTTAACTATTTTCTTAAAGATATTCAACAGCTATCTGCTGTTTATTATTCACATATCTATTATTCGACAATCATAGAATCATAGAATGATAGAATGGTTTGGGTTGCAAGGGACCTTAAAGATCATCTAGTTCCAACCCACCCTGACATGGTGAGGGACACCTTCCACTAGACCAGGTTGCTCAAAGCCGCATCTGACCTGGTCTTGAACACTTCTAGGGAGGGGGCATCCACAACTTCTCTGGGAAACCTGTTCCAGTGCCTCACCACCCTCATAGTGAAGAATTTCTTCCTTATAGCTAATCTAAATCTACCCTCTTTCAGTTTAAAGCCATTACCTCTTGTCCTATCACTACATGCACTTGTAAAAAGTCCCTCTCCAGCTTTATGGAAGGCCCCCTTGAGGTACTGCAAGGCTGCTATAAGGTGTCCCTGGAGCCTTCTCTTCTCCAGGCCGAATAACCCCAACTCTCTCAGCCTTTCTTCATAGGAGAGGTGCTCCAGCCCTCAGATGACCTTCATGGCCCTCCTCTGGACTCGCTTCAACAGGTCCATGTCCTTGTGCTGGGGACTCCAGAGCTGGATGCAGTACTCCAGGGGGTTCCCACAAGAGTGGAGTAGAGGGGCAGAATCACCTCCCTCGACCTGCTGGCCATGCTTCTTTTGAAGCAGCCCAGGATACAGTTGGCTTTCTGGGCTGCTAGCACATGTTGCTGGCTCATGTCCAGCTTTTCATCAACCAATACCCCCAAGTCCTTCTCCTCAGGGCTGCTCTCAATCCATTCTCTGCCCAGCCTGTATTTGTGCTTGGGATTGCCTCGACCGAGGTGCAGGACCTTGCACTTGGCCTTGTTGAACTTCATGAGGTTCACACAGGCCCACCTCTCAAGGCTGTCAAGGTCCCTCTGGATGGCATCCCTTCCCTCCAGCGTGTTGACCACAGCGCACAGCTTGGTGTCATCGGCAAACTTGCTGAGGGTGCACTCAATCCCACTGTCCATGTTGCCGACAAAGACGTTAAACAGTGCTGGTCCCAAATACCGACCCCTGAGGAACTCCAGTTGTCACTGGTCTCCACTTGGACGTCAACCCGTTGACTGCAACTCTTTGAGTGTGACCATCCAACCAATTCCTTATCCACCGAGTGGTCCATCTGTCAAATCCATGTCTCTTCAATTTAGAGACAAGGATGTTGTGCGGGACAGTGTCAAATGCTTTGCACAAGTCCAGTTAAATGATGATGTCAGTTGCTCTTCCCTTATCCACCAACGCTGCAACCCTGTAATAGAAGGCCACCAAATTTGTCAGGCACAATTTGCCCTTAGTGAAGCCATGTTGGCTGTCACCAGTCACCTCCTTGTTTTCCATGTGCCTTAGCATAGCTTCCAGGAGGATCTGCTCCATGATCTTGCCAGGCACAGAAGTGAGTGACTGGCCTGTAGTTGCCTGGGTCTTCCTTTTTTCCCTTTTTAAAAATATGGGTTATGTTTCCCTTTTTCCAGTCAGTGGGAACTTCACCAACAACATGTACACTGAATTGACCTGACAAATCTAATTTTTAAAAAAATTATGCCTGTTCACATTACTTAATACATAAATATTTCCTTGCTCTCATTGATAGTTCAAAGTTAAGACAATCTTATTCTCCCTTTCAAATAATCTCACCATGATCCTACCACTACAACTGGAATAAAACAACACAAATTGGGTTCCCATATAAAAGCATAAGAGCTACTATAATAGTTTCGTAGTATCTTTTCTAAAGCTTAAAATACATTAAGGATGAGAAATTAAACTTTTCAAATTAAGGAATTTTTAGGTTAAATATTTCAATTCTACCCTTGCTTTTATGTATTTAAACCTTTATTAATGAGTAGTCTTTAGAAGAAAAAAAATTATAAAGTCAACTAGCATAATCTTTCATAGATGGATTCTGTACCAGAATGTGATGGCAACTGAGAAGGAAAGAGAACAAGAGGATTTCTTGTGGTTAATGATCTTTTTTACCATGAATAAGCAAAGGCTAATTTAATTGTTACTTCAAAGTGTTTTACCTTAGTGGAAGTTGTCTGTCTGAAGTGGATTATTAACATCAATTAACATTAATTATTTGAGCCGTCCTCATCAGTACATTTCAAGAGGACAATTATGTCAATTTTTTTACTTTGTACTAGATATATATTTGTAACCACCTACTGTAACTTGGCTTTATACAAGAGAAACCTGACGCTTTGAACAGTGAGTCAGTGGCTTTTTCTGGCCAGAGACAGTGTTCTTGCCATAGACTCATATCATTTCACTGTGCTGAATCTGTAAAGTGTGGATGCAAGCCATATAGAGGGGAAAATAATTTTATTCTCTGGTCATTCTGATAGATCTTAACTGAGTTTCTTTTCCAATACAAATAACAATAAAATTGTATCTAATTAAAATGCAGTACTTTTTTTCTTCATTACAAACTATGGCTTTGTCTCATTCTCTCCTTCCTGAATTAGACTAGTTTGGAAGATCTGAATAGAAACAGTGCAGCTTTATCCATGACCAATTCTAACAGTCATGGTGATAAAGTAATATTATTGTTCAGTTGGGTTGTTTTTTTTTTTCTTCTTGAGAAAATCCTGACAGTTTGCTTCATAATTGTATTAAAAAATAGGCTTAAAATTCTCTGTTAAAATAAGGGGATAATTTAAGATTCTCACTGTTTCAGCCCTCTGTAAGAAAAGAATGTAAAAATATCTGAGAAGTCTGAAACTGGTTACCTTGTCCAGAGGAGGCTTTCTTCACTGTAGGGCAGCCTGAGTCATCTCCTGTATGGAGTCTAGCATACTCTACGATACAGGGATACATGGACAGAAATATCACTCTGTATTGGGTTTACATGGCAAGGTTTCGGTAGCAGGGATGGGAGGCTGCAGGGGTCGCTTCTGTGAGAAGACACCAGAAGCTGCCCCCATGTTGGACAGAGCAAGTTTCAGCTGGCTCCAAGATAGACCCACCACTAACCAAAGCTGAGCCTGTCAGTGACACTGGTGGTGTCTCTGTGATCATATATTTAAGAAAGGGTAAAAAACACTGTGCAGCAGCTGTGTGAGAGAGAAATGAGAAAAATGTGAAAGAAATAGCCCTGCAGACACCAAAGTCAGTGAAGAAGGAAGGGGGAGGAGGTGCTTCCAGGCACCAGAGCAGGGATTCCCCTGCAACTCATGGAGAAGACAATGTAGATGCAGGCTATCCTCCCCTGCAGCCCATGGAGGACCATGGTGGAGCAGATATCCACACTTCTGTCCATGGAGGACCTCACACTGCAGCAGGTGGATGTACCCTGAAGGAAGCTGCAGCCCTTGGGAGGAACCCCATGCTGGAGCAGGGGAAGAGCGTGAGGAGGAAGGAGCGGCAGAGACAAAGGGTTATGAACTGACCACAGCCCCCATTCCATGTCCCCCTGAACTTCTCAGGGGAGGGGAAAGAAGTAGAAGAGTCAGGAGTAAAACTGACCCTGAGAAGAAAGGGAGTTGGGGGAAGATGTTTGTAGTTTTGTTTTCATTTCTCACTATCTTACTTCGTTATTAATTGTTAATAAACTACATTAATTTCTCCATGTAAAGTCTGTTTTTCCTGTGATGGTAACTGGTGAGTGATCTTCCTGTCCTGGACAGGACTCATCAGGCACTGGTGAGGCTGCACCTCAAATACTGTGTTCAGTTTTGGGCCCCTCAATACAAGAAGGACAGTGAGTTGCTGGAGCATGTCCAGAGAAGGGCAACGAACCTGGTGAAGGGTCTGGAGCACAAGTCTTATGAGGAGCGGCTGAGGGATCTGGGGTTGTTTAGCCTGGAGAAGAGGAGGCTGAGGGGAGACCTTATCGCCCTCTACAACTACCTGAAAGGAGGTTGTAGCGAGGTGGGTGTTGGTCTCTTCTCCCAAGTAGCAAGTGATAGGACAAGGGGAAATGGCCTCAAGTTGCGCCAGGGGAGTTTTAGATTAGATATTAGGAAAAACTTCTTCACGGAGAGGGTTGTCAAGTATTGGAAAAGGCTGCCCAGGGAAGTGGTCGAGTCACCATCCCTGGAGGTATTTAAAAGACAGGTAGGCAAGGTGCTTAGGGACGTGGTTTAGTAGTGGACAGGTATGGTTGGACTCGATGATCTTAAAGGTCTTTTCCAACCAAATGATTCTGTGATTCAACCCTTGTAATTAGATCGAGTGATCTTGACCCACAAGCTTCCTCATTGTATTTTCTCCCCCTGTCCTGCTGAGGAGGGGGAGTGAGAGAGTGGCTGGATGGGGGTCTGGCAGCCATCCAAGGTCAACCCACCACACATTCACTAATACTGAGGACTGGGTAGAACTTGAAAGCAAAGATAGCCATTGAAAACTCTCTTTAATTCTAAAAATACTCTAAGTAAGCTTAAGACTGCAACAGCTTTTATTTCCCACTAGTCAGAGTTTTGTTCTCTATCTCAAGCAAAGAACACTGAGCCAAGCTTCTGGTTTTGGTAAGCCTGACTCAGAGTTTTGAATGTTTGGAGTTGCTAATATTGGGTGTATCAAATGGATGTGTCATGAAAAAAATGGAAGCATGGGTGATATTTTTGCAGTTTTGACATCCATTTGAAACTGAAATTTCATTGCAAAGCACACAGTCAATCAAATGTTTCATTTCAAGCATAGCTATTCCGATGCATTTTACTTTTCCTCTATAAATGTTTAATCAAATTTAGCATTGTGTTTTTGAAAAATGATATTTAGGATGTCAGAAAACATGTAATTTTTTTCCTCAGCTACAATATTTATAAAAACAACTACATCCACTCTTTCCATCTGTTTGTCATTCGTATACATCTATCCAAAGTGAATAACAGCCAGTATTTGACTTAGATATTTTGAACTAAAAAAACCCGACCTTTTTTTATACAGAAGGTTTACACATGCAGGGGATCAGGTGGTAGGCCTTCCTCTATCTTTTTTAATGATCCAAAGCTTAACAGTCTTTATGTAAGCTAAGTTCTTAGCTTAAAAAGGTTTCATGTTCCTTAATGTAAACTACTCAGTGTCTGAAAATAGGTTTTAATTTCTAAAGCTGACACCCAGTGACATATACATTTTAGCAGAGATAAAAATCTTCAGAAAGAAAATGGAGCTAAACAAGCATGAAAGGTTATTATTTTCCTAAACCAGTGCTGGATCACATCCACCTAAGTCATTTTAATTTTGCTTTATCTGTTCTTTAAAAGTAAAAAAAAAAGCCTTCCAAACAATTTTTTAAAGCAGACCATTCCAGTGCTTGAATATTATTGCTATTGAAGGTTTTATATAATTTAATTCTGGCTTACTGCATTTTACCTCATTAATTTCTGTCCTATTCACCATGGAAAGTAAGTTATTTCCTGTTCCTTTGATGCAGCCTTTTACATATTTGAAGACTATTATGTTGTACTCTTCTCTTTTTTAGCCAGAATTTTTTTTTTTTCTATTTTTAGTGTATTTCCCAAAACATACCAGAGAAATAAGCTATTAAAACTTTTCCAGGGATCTACTTCCATAAGAAGGAGACCTTCACTGGTCTAGCAGTGAATGGTTAGACTGGAAGAGTAGGTGTTCCAATTTAGTAATTTAAACTTGCTATAAAATGGTGCCCTACCCATTAAAAATCTATTCTAAAGTGATAGATTCAATTACTAACGTTATATACAATTCCTATCCACCTTAAAAATAATTTAAAGGAACTTTTAGTATACAGCTAAAAAAGGAAGTTTTAGTATACATCTAAGCCCCACACAGCCACTCACTGACTGTCCCCCAGTGGGATGGGAGAGAGAGTGGGAAGGGTAAAAGTGAGAAAACTTGTGGGCTGAGGTAAAGATGGTTTAACAGGAAAAGCAAAAGCCGTGCACGCAAGCAAAGCAAAACAAGGAATTCATTCACTACTTCCCATCAGCAGACAGATGTTTAGCCATTTCCAGGAAAGTAGGGCCCCATCACACGTGATGGTTACTTGGGAGGACAAAAGCCATAACTCTGAACGTTCCCCCTTTCTCCTTATTCCCCCAGCTTGTATTGCAGAGCATGATGTCATATGGTATGGGATATCCCTTTGGTCAGTTGGGGTCAGCTGCTCCAGTTGTGTTTCCTCTCAATTTCTTGTGCACCCTCAACCTACTCACTGGCAGGGCAGTCTGAGAAGCAGAAAAGTCTTTGACACTTTGCACTGCTCAACTATAACTAAAACATGGGTGTCTTATCAACGCTGTTTTTCTCACAAATCCAAAACATAGCAGCATAGAAACTACTATGAAGAAAATGAACTCTATCCCAGCTGAAACCAGTACATATGGCCAGGAAATCTGGGAATGCAAAAAGGACACAAATTTGAAGTATTTTCTAGTCAAGCTCTTTAAAGAACTGCATAAAATACAGCTGGAATAGTATGTTTCTAATGCTTAAATGGAAAAATTGAATTAAAAGAGACTGTTCTGTGTATTAAAATACCAAGGGGAAATCAAAGCTTACTTAATGGATTTCAAAATTGGAATGGCTATTGGAGATAAGTATGACCATCAATTTAGTGGCATTCTCCAGAATCTCTTCACGCACACACTAATCAAAGGTAATCACAATACATTCAAATAAACAAGGAAATATGAATGTAAATGAGTTCCTCCCTAGGAATAACTATGAGCAAATCCCAGATACATGGATTTCAATTAATTTTTCCTTTAAGGAAGAAGTTCTCCCCCTCTGTTTTTTGCTAGTATGCTACACGGTTTTATTATCATCACTTGTGAACACATTAAAGTATGTGTTTCATTTTGCAGTAACATTCCATACATAGCTAGGCTTTAGATCACTAGCTTTTCCCAGATTTACACTGTTAATGTTAAAGTCTTAGTACTGGTGAACATCAACATAAAAAGAAGCCAGTCTGGAATGATCAAGGCTGCCATGAGTGAAGTAAGGATCACAGTCTCTGCATCATCCTCCAAGCCCTGTTCTTGGAGCATTAAATGTTGATGAAATCTAGATTGCCTTTATTCTCTGGGCATTCCTACACTTTGGGGAATGTTAACAGGGACTAGGGTGCACATCATATGTATGATTATGAGAATTATGCTATCACTTGTTTATATGCTGGAACAAACTGGTAGATTAATGGACATTAATGGAGGCTTCACAGAAAGGACACTCGAAGCCTGAATTTCTGAAATTCCGTCTTCGGCCTTACAATGCCAGAACTTTTATTCTCACAGGTACACTTTCAGCGTTCACGTCCCTGTTTTCATCATTACAGATGTTGCATACGATTTACCCTGCTGAGTTATTAGGCCATAACTAGTCAACAGTGGAGCTTGTGTTTGATTTAGCTGAACTCTGACCATGTGTGACATGGACATTGAATGTGCTTTTGGTTGACTGACCACCAGGTGACAAATAAGACCAAATGCAAACAAAATCAACAAAGGCTGACAAAAGCAAATGCATAGTCTTTCATCTGGGACAGAATAACAAGCTTGCGCCAACTGCATAGAAAACACTTTTTTAGAAAACGTCTGGGGTTCTTAGTGGATAACAAGTTTAGCATGAGTCAGGACGGTGTCCTTGCATAAAAGAAGGCCTGGGCTGTATTAAGAAGAGTGTTGGTAGTGAAGTTGAGGGAGGTGATTCTTCCCCTCAACTCAGCATCAGTGAGGCCATATCTGGAGAGCTGGGCCCGGGTATCAGCTTCTCAGTAGAATAAAAACTTTGATGTATGAGAGTGAGTCCAGCAGAGAGACTGGTGACCCAGCTTGAAGACTGAAGCGCTTGAGGTACCAGGAGAGGCTCAGGGAAATGGGTTTGTTGAGCCTCAGAAAAAAGCATAATGGAAGATACTTGTGTATCTGTTGTATAGAGAAGATGGAGCTAGTATCTTTTTGGAGGTGCACAGTAGAAGGACGAGAGGCAATTGTAACAATGGAAATTTCAATTAGATAGCAGGAAAAACTTTTTCACCACAAAAATGGTCAAACACTAGAGAGGCTGCCCAGAGAGATCATGGAGTCTCCACCCTTGGTGAGCAGGGTTTGACCAAATAACCTGTAGAGGTGCCTTCTAACCCAAATTATTTTATGATTCTGTGACATGGCTTGTGTAACATGGCAGAAAACCATATTCCAAACAGTCTCAATTATGTGTACTTTCTGTTCTCTGCTCAATTCCTGTGATGGTAAAAGTGAGACTATCCATCCTGACAGAAATAAAAAAAGAGGTGTACCTACCACAACTTCTGTACCCTCTTTCAAAGGGGGTACACAAAAATGCTGGATATCCAAGATTGGACTAAATGGGACTGGAGAAATGTAATTGTATTATCAGTGGCAAATGTCATAGGGTGAATAAAAGGCAACAGATTGCCAGCATCCTCCTCTCTAATTTGCTCTCCCCTTCCTTTTCCCTCTTCATAACATAATTATATTACCGCTATCAGTCTTTGCACAGATGTAGTAGCTCTGACTGTGTGTTCCCTGGTTCTTTTTGTCTTTTCTGTCCTTTTCTGCATAGTGGCATGTGCCTGAGAAAGCTGTCTCAGCAGGATAAGACAGCTTTCTTACAGGACCAAGCAGTTAGCTGGGGAAAAGTGTATTAGTAAAGTGGTAAAATGCTGAAGTCTGCCTGTCCTTTCTCTGGGGGACTAAAACAACTTCATAAGGGCTAAGGAGGCAGTTCAAGCCAATTAGGCCCTGAAGGTCAGAAAATAAGTTTTTACCACTCTTGCCAAAGAAAATCAAGCTTCTTCCTTGATAAAACAAAAATTTCTGTCCTCTTTCCATTCCCTTTTGTTTACAGTTCCTAGGAGAAATGATCCATTGGTCCTGTGCCTCAGCTTCTGGCTGAAGTGCCCTATAAAGAGAAGACCACACTTTTCTAGCCTCTAATAGCTCACACATTCTGCTCCAAAGTCAGTTAAAAAAGTTATTTCCTCCCTCCCACCCTGCACAACAGAAATCTGCACCTTTTCCTCCCAGCACAAGATAGTCTTTCTGAGGCATGCAGCCAGCTCATGAAGTGCCATGAAAGCCTTGCAGTCCATGATCCCTTCTGTATCACTCCACACAACACGCACTAGGAAGGCACAGGGTAATGGACAGCAGTAAAAAGTCTGCATTTAAATCAGAAATATGTCACAAAAGTATAAGAAAAAATAAACTTCATTTACTGAGAAAGCCCAAATCACTTATAACTTAGACAAACATGTGATGGGAAAAAGGGTCTAGAATTTTTGTGACGGGGAACACATAGGAAGAGATTTCAGGGGGTGCCAAATCATCCAACATCACAAACAGCAGTGAGTGGGCAAACAGCAGCCCTGAGGGAACAGCAATAAAAAGACTTGCCAACATTGCCTTACTTTTGTTTCCCTCAGGACAGAGGATGTATGGGATGAGCTCATTTTCCGTCTAGCCAATTTCTCTGAAGGGATTCAGTGGAGCAAAGCTTGAAGATGATGAACTACCAGTTACTGTGAAGTACTATGAATGCCCAGGCTACCAGTGTGCTGCTGGAGACTTTAGCTTTTGTGAACCTCCAGACCTCAGCATCAAGAGAAGGCAGAATAGCAGAGGTAGGTGCTCAATAGATATGTGTGTTGGGTGAAAACTAGTGTCAAACTTAAGATGAAAAAAAGAAAAATTGTGCTCAAATATTAACGTTTGTTGTTTTCTTTGTTTTTGTAGTCTTTCCTGAGTGGAAAGCCAACCAAGAATTTTCTACTCTTTCAACAGCCAAATGTACTGAATGAGATCTTTGAGCACAACAGAGGTGTTTTGTCAGTATTTGTCATGATTCTCCTTCATTATATGTTTACTGATGGTATTCCTTTTAGATCATTGAATAATTTAGGTTGTAAGGGACCTCCAGAGGTCATATAGTCATCATCTACCTGCAGTCCTGAGCCAATACCTTTGTTCAAATTCCCTTCAAAAATTCCCTGTAACTTCAGACTAAAACACTAGCACTCAGAGTCTACTGGTATTAATATGCTTATCTCAGATCAGTTGCCCGAATTTTTGTAGGAAGCTACAATAATGTTTCAAAGCTGAAGAGTATCTGTTTATTGTACTGCCTCATCCTTGAATTGATCCTATTGAGCTATTGACACTATGCCAGAATTCTCAGAGATCTTCTGTGTACTCTTTCTGATTAATGTTATTACCATCATTCTTTGATCTTGCGAAGCAAGGTACTAAATGGAAAGATTAAAGCTCCTTTTTGCCTAAGACAAAAAGTATAAACATACAGAGATGTCATTGGTTTCCATTTTTAAGAGTGACGTAGAGGATGATGAACAAAATTCCATGTTAATAAATACATGTATAAAGGAAGCTGAGTAGGAGAGCTTACACCATTTAAGATCCGTGCACTTGTGTTAGGGAAAAGTCATAACTTATACCAGCTGGTCTCCTTTTACTCTGCAGCAAACAAGCTTGTCACAGAATTTAGCGTACCCACTCTTTAATCATAATGATCTTCAGGAGACATGTTCTCGCCTTGTATTCTTAACATCAATATAATATTACTATTCTCTTTTTCATTAATGATAATGAGTGTCATTGAACCAAACTCTTGTGCACTGATTACAAAACATATTCTGTTCATTCCTCATTAGCCTCTATGAACCGCTGAGAAATATTGACCTGACCTGACAGTATATTCTTATTGTCCCCTTTGAGGCTTGTTGGGCACTTAATCATATAGTTCTGTAGAAGCTACTTATAACTTTGTCAGAGTAAATTTTTATTTTCGCGTTGTTATACCAAAACCATGAATATTTAGAATGCTTATGTGCAGGTCAATCATTGTTTCAGAAATAATAGTTGCAATATGGAGCAAACTACAACGACATTGAATTGAAACAAAACAGAAACAGAAAGTTCAGAAAGTCATCATTTTTAGATATGGAAATATGGGCCATGCCAGCATTGACAATATTTCAAGGGTTAAATTTATTGCTTGGATATAATCAAATAAATCATAGGTAATTAGAGCTAACCTGAGAGGAACTGAACCCAAAACACTTAACAAAGCTCAATGGATAGTGTTTGCTTTACTCTCCTGAGTGTGCTCTTGTTTTCATGCCTTCTGGTTAGAGTTCATTTCATCAAGATTTATTGCTCACATCTGAACTGGCCACTTTGTTCATAGTCAATAAAGACATCATTCATCAGAACAAAGGTATGCATCTGTCTTGAATCACAGACAAGTATCTGCTCCTTTCCATTGTATGAGAGGCAGAAGTGACTACCTGTTGTGGTTTAACCTCAGTAGGCAGCCAAGCCCCACACTGCTGCTCGCTCACTCCCCTGCAGTGGGATGGGGGACAGAATCAGAGGGTAAAAGTGAGAAAACTTGTGGGTTGAGGTAAAGACAGTTTAATAGGTAAAGCACAAGCTGCACACACAAGCAAAGCAAAATAAGGAATTAATTCTCTACTTCCCATCAGCAGACAGGTGTTCAGCCATCTCCAGGAAAGTAGGGCTCCATCACACGTAAAGGTTACTTGGGAAGACAAATGCCATTACTCTGAACGTCCCCCCTTTCCTTCCTCCTTCTTCCCCCTTCTGCTCATATTGCAGAGCATGATGTCATATGGTATGGGATATCCCTTTGGTCAGTTGGGGTCAGCTGCGTCAGTTGTATTTCCTCTCAATTTCTTGTGCACCCCCAGCCTACTTGCTGGCAGGGTGGTGTGAGAGGCAGAAAAGGCCTTGACTCTGTGTAAGCACTGTTCAGCAATAACTAGAACATGGGTGTATCATCAACACTGTTTTCATCACAAATTCAAAACCTAGCACCATGCAAACTACTATGAAGAAAATTAACTCTATCCCAGCTAAGACCAATACACTACCTCAGATGTAAATGTCTACTATGCAGCTGTGTATACTTTGTGAAAAATCCTTCTTGTGTCTGAATGCATTTCCAACTTTATTTCTTTGCTGCAAAGTTTCTGTTTTGACAAGCTCTTCCTACTTTTTAATTTTTTTAAACTTTTTTTTTCCTAATCAGGTTGCTATCTCTACATTGCAAAATGTCACTATGCTTCATTTTTCTGCACCACTCTATGGATATTCCTTAGAACTTAAAGTTTTTTGTTTGGTTTTTTTCTCTAACTGTATTTATTCTTGGACAAAGTATACACAAATAATGTCATCAGTATGTTTCTCATCTATTGCTCCCTTTTTACATGTTGTCTTAGCTTCTTCAAAATAAAATAATCTAGAAATAGTTGAGCGATGGCACAGGGTGCTGTTTTCTGCATCAAGATATACCACTACAGTCCAGATTTTTTATGTTCAGCTATCTTGATTCAGATGAGAGCGTGATACAGAAATAAATTGAGTAGCAGTGATGAATGTTTAAAGACAGGAAATATGTAAGCTTCTCTCCTTGCATATCAACAGCACGTGTCATTGCTGATCATGAGACATCATTATCCTGACATGCAAGGGACAGAGATATTGGAAAAATGTATGTCTCAATTTTCCTGGATTGTTGATGGCTGAAGACATAGGAGACATTTCTACTACAGGACCTTCCTTGTTGGACTTCTTAAAAATCTGTTCTTTCCTTAGATAAAGTCAAATTTTATGTGTCTTTAGGGTGTAAAGTGTCTAAGAAGTTGCATCATTATGAACTTTGAAAAATGAAAAAAATAAGCAGTGTAGGTTTCCATACTTAATTCAAGTGAAAATGAATTGCACTAGGGAACAGTGAAAATAACTTACAGCTCTGGTACAGTTTTGTTTAGCAGAAAGCCTCACACAATAAATTTTATCTGCAATCTGAGTATATTTCTGAATTCCATACTAGTACATAAAGTGGTAACATAGCAACAGCATGATAAATATTTTATATAATCTGACTGGTTAAGCAGATTCAGATTCATCCCAATGAATGATGACTAGCATTAGTCATAGTTACCTCTTTATGGCCTTAGCCATCTGGAAAATGTAAATCATTAGTTATGCTACTGTGCATAACCTGACAACTATGAATATAATAGGCCCTTGTTCTTCACCTGCAACAGTCAGGTCATGTTCAGGTGTTCACAATGTACATTCAGCTCTGCTGAGCAGAGAGCACTGAGGTCACGTTGATGTCAGATAGGAGGTTGAGGTCATGTAAGACAGGTAACTGGCATCAGTGCCTGATGGACATCCATTTCCGTAGAAGCTAAAGATCAGCACAGTCTACAACATTTCTGAGCCTGAGTATGTGCACAATTTGACCTTGTATTCTTTAACAGGGCAAAACACAGCAGGTATGTTACAAAAACTAAAAACAACAATATCAATAGGTCAAGCCAAGCCCTTGATTACTATACAAACATACTTATAGGGAAAGAGTATGAAAAAAAGAAAAATCCAACAATTCACTGACTGCACTTTCAGATCATCAGAGTTTTAGATATTTTATTAATAAGAACTTTACACAGATATTCTTAAATTTTGGAAAGAACAAGCAGCCAACAGAATACAGAATAAAACTGCATTCAGTTAGAAAGGGCAAAAGTTGAAGAGAATATTTTCTACATAAGAAAAAACAAAAGAGACAGAATGAAGGGAGCAGATGGGAGAAAGCACCTATCCTAGGCATACTAAGAACATTCACCAAGTTCCAGGACTAGAATAAGGTACTACATCCTCAAGGTTCTTCCACAATTTTAAAATCTTATTATGTCCCTTCTCCAACAACAAAAAAAATTAGAAAATAACAGGCATGCAGTTAGGCACTTTGTTCTTTCTTTTAAGTACTCAATTTAGACTAAAGAATACCCAAACTGTGTAAGTATAATCCTATTGTAAGAATTGTCCCATTTTTTGTAGTCAGAACAAATCCTCAATGTGGACAGCTTTTATTCACAAGCACCTTGTGACCTTAATGTGGATCAATGATCGTATCATTTGTAAATGTGAATTGTAGCTTTTTCTTTAAATGTATCCATTTATCCATATTTAAATGTATCCAAATGCCATTGCTGTCCTCAGTTGGAATACAAGTAACATCTCTTTTCTCTCTGAAAGTGACAGGACTCTTTCTTTGAGTTTTCTAATTAGAATATATGTTGCCAGTTCCTCTTGTCACAGGAAATTTCTACTTAGGCGTTGTTTAATGGACAGCAGGTTAAAATTCCATTGTGATGCTGTGTTGGGTGCAAGTGCAAAGGTTTTCATAGCGGGGGGGCTGCAGGGGCAGCCTCTCTGAGAAGAGGCAGGCGCTGCCCTGTGTCAGACACAGCCGGTTCCAGGCGGCTCCAATGGACCCACCGCAGGGCACAACTGAGCCCCTCAGCCAAGCTGGTGGGACCTCTGGGAAAGCATATTCAAGAAAGGGTAAAAATTCCACAAAAAGGGGAGAGCAGGGTTTCTGTTCTTTTTACGTTTTATGAAAGAGAGTAATATTTCTAGGCACAGAAACAGAGATGCAATACAACCATGGGTTGGATGTAAATATAAAATCGCTGCAGTTAGGAGCCTGGATTTATGCTTCTGCTTTGAGAACGAAGAAATAATTACACAAATAGTCACTCAGCTGGAATAAGAAGACTAAGCCTTAAATCCCTATTGTGCTTCAGCTGGTTTACCAATCAAACTGACCCCTTATTTCCACTCTATATAGTGGGTGACTGGATACCTAACTCACACATAGTTGTCCATATTGCCCACACTTAACTTAAGGTGTCTGAATCTGGAACTGAATCCAAGTGTCACTTAACAAACATAGACTTACTTCAAGGTTTTAAAATAAACTTAATTACAGGACACAAGGGATTTCTATACAGTCAAGCTGATGCTTAGCCTACTGAATTTATGCATGAAAGAGGACAAATAGACATACATAGAATGACATAAAAATATCTGTACAAACACATGTATTTCCAGGCAAAGCCAAAAAGGCATGTCAAATGACCTTAAGGGAAAAAAAGAAAAAGAAAAAAAGATAGCTGGGTAATCTTTGTTGTTTTCTCTTTCCTTTTAATATTCAGTAAAATCACACATTTTAACCTTTTTAGAACTAGTGACTTGGTTTTATCCTTTTTTTTTTTTTTTATAAAGCTGATAACTGAATAGATTTCAAAGTCTGAGTACTCCCTCAAAATGGGTGAAGACAATACCTTCATCAGTATCAGAAGAATATCTTTCTGTTTGTTTTGAATCTAAAGTTGAAACTTTTCAGCACATTAGGTCTCAAGTTCTTTTATAATCACAATAGAGTGCAGCTTGTAATGAATTCTGAGAGCAAGAGATCAACCAGTTTTATTAACCTAGTATACTGTAGCTTGACTACAAAAAGAAGAGGGAATTATGGATGTTTCTACAATATTTTAATGACTCATAAAATTGTGGTTGTAGACTGGCATATCTATAATTAAGAAAACTAACGCTTCTAATTCAAGGCAGACATTACAGGAAAATTCCATTAGCAGCCTACAAAAGAATGCAATATTTATATGCTTACACATAAAGAAAGAAAACAATTTGACAAATTGTATTTGCAGTTCAGCTTGTGTTCTGTTCTCAGAATGAAATACAGGTCATAAAGAAGAAAATCCTAAAGCAAGTCCTGTCTTGAATCGGTTTCTGTTTTTTCCGTTCCTTGTTCAGTTAAGCCACAAATAATTATTTTGAAATTATCACTTTCCTATGCAGTGTCTAGGTCAAAACTGCCCACTTTATTTACGAATCTTCTTTTAGTCAAGCTGAAAAGCTTGCCTATTTCAAACTATTTTTCTCTGAAGCCCACAGGCTCTCTCTTTCCTGAAAACTGTTCATCCTCTCTTCTGCCCCTTCTCCCTTCCACCAAGGTGAGGGAGTTGGGGTGGGAAAACATTAAAGAATCATAATCCCTTTCAGTATACAAGGCTCATCTTACCTAACTCTAGTCATCTCAGACTTAAGTTTGAGCTTGTGATTTTATTTTCCTAATATAATCAATAGGGAGAAATAGGCACCCAAAAGGTTGATTGATTTGTCAACTGTTAAAACCATCTCTTGTAAAGTCAGATGAACCAGTTTTAGAAGTATCAGTTTTTCTATATTGACCTTAAAAGGATTTTAAAATGTAGTAGCTTTAGATATCCAATTTAATGTGTAAGATTTCCATGAGGTGATTTAGATGTGTTAAGTCATACTCTTGGCTTCAACTGTTAAAGTCGGTAGAAAGTCAGTAGGAAGTTGTTGGGGGAGTAGAGTAAGAAGAAGCCATGAGATTAAAAAAAAATTTGCTCAGTGGTACATCAAGAAAAGCAGTTTAGACCATAGACCAGTTTTATTTTGTACTGTATTTGAATTCATGAGATCATCAAGTTGAAAAGTGATAAAGTCATTAACTCTGGAAAATCTCTGAGTCTGCAGTTTGCTTTTGGGTTGTTTTTGGGTTTTTTTTCATAAGCAAGCATACTCAGATAATATTAATGAGTGATAAAAGAAGAAATCACGATGATGTGCATTTGCTCCTATAAGACAATGACAAAGGCCATGAGTAAAATCAACGCTTGATTCATCTAAGAATTGTCTGCGGTAAGGACAATGCTGGCTTATAGAGGACTTCAGCTTTCAGCTATCTCAGTCATTTTTTAAAAAAACATTTTGTCATGAGACTTACCAGGAACAAAAAGACAAAGGAATAAAGCAGATTCAGTTCAGGCATATTTTTCCATAGTATGCCTATGGGGGTATGAGTCATCTCATCAGTATGGTATGGGGGTAGGAGTCATCTTACTTACATGTCTTTATTGCAGACATCTGAGCTTGTTACTCTAGGATAGTTTTATAGTAAAGGGAGAAAGTCACTTGTCAAAATGTGAGTCACTTCATCCTGATGAAGATGACTACATCATAGGTTTCTTTCTTCAAGCAAATGAACATCCTAGGCAGATATTCTCATGAGCTGTCTGATGACTCTATCTTACTTTTAGACTCAATTAAATTGTTTTGAGTTATTCCATAGGCAGTTGCTGACTTTTGTCAATGCTGTATTAACTGGTGATCAAAATCTCTAGTATGTGTCACAGACATATTTACAGAGAGTGAATATTTATGGAAGAAGAAAATATAAATTAATGTTATTTTAGAGATGACTTATTGAATCTAAGAAAATGCAAGTTTATGCTTTTTATGCATCTATGGGAAGTGCGGTATTGTAAATTGGAACTTCAGAAACCATATCCTTCTTTGCAAGAGTGCTATCAGCTGCATTATGATAATACATTTAGCAAATAAAAGAAACCGTATGTATATAATGTCCTCATTTTACAGTTCCTATTACAAACCCATAGAAGGTCAAATTCTTGCTGGGCACATCACTGTTCTCCATTTGGAGGCCATTTTTTTCTGTTTAGCAATGCATTTTATGAGGTTCAATGTTTGGAAAAAGTTTTTCAGACTTGATAACTTGGATACATATTCCAATCAAGTACATCCTGCTATTTTTTAAAATCACCTTTCTATTTTCCTGAAGACTGACATTTACAAAACCTCTAATAAACATCCTTAACCACATTTCAAAATAAAGTCAGCTCTCCAGACACAGCCGAGGCTATTATGCCATGTTCTCATTTGCATATAATGATTGCCCTGACTTAGTGTCATTCGTCTTTTCCATTAATTCTTTGTAAGACATTTGACTTTACATTTTCATTTTATGGGTCTTGGTTACCTAGGCATGAGACTGCCTTTCCTCAGTCTTTGTAATAATTAATTATCCAATGAGTCCATGGTGTTTACCAACAATAGGAAAAATTTTATTTGAAAACAATAAATACAATACCAAAATATAACCCCCCCAAATAATAAGTTATGTTACCTTCATATTAAGATGAACCGTTCTTCAGAGATCATTTAAATGATCAGCAAACGCTCCTGAAAGCATATTTTTTTCTCACAATTTTTTTTGATAGATTGTAGAATTTTAAAGATTTATATATTAAAAATAAAATCTGATTATAATCATAATTTATTATATTGCTCTTCCATTCAAGACCTTTCTTATAACTCATACTTGTATGCACACACCACTGAAGTAAATTTCAGTGGGTTCCTCCTGTAAGTATTGACTTAAAAAGTTGACCTTTTAATCTGGTTTAGATATTCAGTGATTATTTATTAATTTAGTCCTCTGTTCATAGAATCATAGAATTGTAAAATCACAGAATCATAGAATCAATGTATCATAGAACGGTTTGGGTTGGAAGGGACCTTTAAAGGTCATCTAATCCCAACCCCCTGCCATGGGCAGTACTCCAGGGGGTTCCCACAAGAGTGGAGTAGAGGGGCAGAATCGCCTCCCTTGACCTGCTGGCCATGCTTCTTTTATTCAACCCAGGATGCAGTTGGCTTTCTGGGGTGCTAGCACACCTACATTCAAGTGAACAGCTGGATTTTATTACATGTGGGTTTTTATTGCTGTGCTTCAAATATAAGGAATGTTGCTTTTTCATACTTTAATGATTTTCAGGAAGTAGCTCTGAAATGTAAGATAATGTCTTTTTATTTTCTAATACTTTTTATGGTTTAAAAATTTGTATTTAAAGAGGGAAAAAAGTGTTCAAGCAGTTTTAACGTGCAAGATTTTAAAGAAAATAATTAAATCAGTGTAGATTAAATGCCTCTGTTAACTGGCTATAATTCAATGGTTTTTTTTTACAGAATAGCTTCACAGAAGACATATAGTATGTATGTCATCACTTTATTCACAGGCTTCATCTATTTCCCTGATTGTTTATCTTCTTGCTTTCTCCACTATGGCTATTTGTAACAAGTTATGATCATGGTTATTTGTATATGATTTTTATATAAAGGATATAAAGGAAGGAAGAAACAAAAGTAAAAACTGTTTTGGATTTAAATGCTATAGGCAAAGAGAAGTATGCATTGGTCCATTCCATTTTCATGACAAATTAAACAACTTTTCAACTATATCTTACAGAAAATAAACTGTATTTAATTTTCAATTTGCTTCAACCTTTTTCTCAAAATATTGAATTTTATATTAATTAGCTATTTTCTTAAGAATACTGCACTAAGAATCATGCACTGTCATACTGAGAAGAATAACTAAAGCTCCAGCACTACCTACCATCATTTAAAAAAAAAAAAACTATTTCCCCCCCTGCTCCATTTATTCTATATGACCTGCAGGCCCTCAGCAAACCTCTGTGAGTTAAGGGGAACGGTTTCAGTGTGTTTTAAAACTAGCTTCTGATCCACCAACTGATTAAGATTCAGTCTCTTTCATTTGTGAATAAAAGACTACAGAGGAAATTTTGTATTAATTCTGATATAGCTGTACTGAGTAATAAAGCCAACTGATTTTGGCAAAAGCAGTGTTGCTATCAGTCATCAGTATTCATGTTCCTTTTTTGTCACATTCACTCCTTTATATAGATATCAGTCATGTAAAAAAAACCCAAACAAACAGAAAAAACCCTAACAAAAAAAAGGAAAACCTGATAAATACAAACCCAAAACTTTTGGTTCGGGATGTCACAGTTCATGACAAAATTGACAATGTGGAGACTACATAGACCTAGTTATCAAAGCACTTTAATTCGATAGCTTTTTTTAATAGTTTTTGTTGTTGTTTTGATTTGATTTTGTTTGTTTATTTGTTTGTTTGTTTTAATATAGTTAGCTTTTGATCCCCAATAGATGTGGCTCCAAAATCCCAGCATCTGCACTTGGATTTCTTTAAATCCTGTTGGCGACTGGTCACAAGCGGTGTTCCCCAGGGCTCAGTTTTGGGGCCAGTCTTGTTTAGTATCTTTATCAATGGTCTGGATGAGGGGATCAAGTGCACCCTCAGTAAGTTTTCAGATGACACCAAATTGGGCAGGAGTGTCGATCTGCTCGAGGGTAGGAAGGCTCTACAGAGGGATCTGGACAGGCTGGACCAATGGGCTGAGGTCAATTATATGATGTTTAACAAGGCCAAATGCCGGGTCCTGCACTTGTGTCACAACAACCCCATGCAATGCTACAGGTTTGGGGATGAGTGGCTGGAAAACTGCCCGGCAGAAAAGGACCTGGGGGTGCTGGTTGACAGCCGGCTGAACATGAGCCAGCAGTGTGCCCAGGTGGCCAGGAAGGCCAACAGCATCCTGGCTTGTATCAGGAATAGTGTGGTCAGCAGGAATAGGGACGTGATCATGCCCCTGTGCTCGGCACTGGTGAGGCTCAACTACTGTGTTCAGTTTTGTGCCCCTCACTACAAGAATGACATCGATTGCTGGAGTGTGTCCAGAGAAGGGCAACAAAGCTGGTGAAGGGTCTGGAGCGCAAGTCTTATGAGGAGTGGCTGAGGGAACTGGGATTGTTTAGTCTGGAGAAGAGGAGGCTGAGGGGAAACCTTATCGCTCTCTACAACTACCTGAGAGGAAGTTGTAGTGAGGTGGGTGTTGGTCTCTTCTCCCAAGTAACTAGCGATAGGACGAGAGGAAATAGCCTCAAGTTGTGCCAGGGGAGGTTTAGGTTGGATATTAGGAAAAATTTCTTTATTGAAAGAGTGGTCAAGCATTGGAACAGCCTGCCCAGAGAGGAGGTGGAGCCACCATCCCTGCAGGTATTCAAAAAACATGTAGGTGTGGCACTTCAGGATATGGTTTAGTAGGCATAGTGGTGTTGGGTTGACGGTTGGACTAGGTGATCTTAGAGGTCTTTTCCAACCTTAATGCTTCTATTCTATTCTGTCCTGTTCTGTTCTGTTCTATTCTATTCTATTCTATTCTATTCTATTCTATTCTATTCTATTCTTCAGGGTTCTTTTGTCATGCATTCTAGAATATTCTATCTTCTGAGGCAGTATAGAAGACATTTTTTACCCCATCACCAGTTTAGACAGGGGCCAAGAATGTTGCCCGTGCTACTTTTGGCTTCACTTGTTGGAAGACTTCTTATTGCTTGGATACGCTCCCAAACTGGTTTCACTTATGGATCACAGTATACAGTGGTTTCACACCACCGTGTGACTTTATCCAGTCATGTGCATCCTCCAGATGTGCAGCGCTGAACAGAGCCCAGATGGATTTTCCCACAGCGTGCTGCATAGATTCTTTCTGTGGAAAGAAACTCTCCCTTTTTGTCATTCTAGCTATTATATAACTTAATTACAAGAAAGAAACTATTCCTAAAGGATTTTCATATGAGAACTTATTGCTGCTCTTTTAGATAAAGTCATGTTGAGGGTGTAATCATCGGTACCAAGTGGGAACTGCTTGCGGGTTTCTCTGTTACAATGAGCTGGCTGAGGTTATCCTGCAGCCAGGTGATTTGTGCAGCACAGCACAGCCTGAAAGCCACACTGGACGTGCAGGACAGCATAGAACAGCACAGAGCAGGCCTGCACCTACTCAGGTTTTCTGTTGTGTGGATCATTAATTCATCAACGTGCAACAACGTTGCAATTCTCCTGGTCAGAATCAATACATCCCCCTCCTCCTCTTGGGCAGTGATGAGGCACCTTCATCACAGGGTGTCAGTTTCACACAGGTCACTAAGAAGTCATTGATAATCTTCTCTTGAAGGAAAGGTTTGCCTGCAGCTTGCTTCAGCAGATGTGTCTGCTTTCCATCGATCTGTTCACCTAACTCCTTAGCTCAGGCCTCTAGCTCATAGGTGTTCACATACTTTTCAATTTTTTCTTCTTGATCTTTGAGTCTCTTCCAAAATTTCTCTCTCATGGGATCAATTTTCCATACATTTTTTGTTCCCTTTCCATCCTTTGTTGGGAAGTTTCTCCATAGTTCACAACTTTCATGGTGATTAACAGGTTTTTTTATGCTCAAGCTACTCCTTTACATTCATAAATACATTACTCCTTTATCTTCTAGGGTTAATTGAAGTTTGTGCGCTAACACTATTATCGGCCAGGCCCAACCCAACTCAACTGCCACACAGCAAGCTCCTAAATCAGACTCCTCTGAAAACAGGAAATATTTTCAGGGAAAGTTACTTTACATTTATGTCTTGTTCTTATAACTTTCCTTAAACATCCACTTTCATCCACTGATGGGAAAAAAAATGCAAGACTTTGTGCATCTTTGGATTGATCTGCTACAACTGTTCCTGTGCTAGATAACATATATGATTATCTCTGAAGTCAGGAAGATTTGATTTCTTTTTTTTTTTTAATGTGTAGCATCTTTGTCTAGTGCAAGTCAGATAATTTCAGCACAAATAATTCATGACTACATTCTTCATTGCTTTAGTATTTGTAATTAGATGATTCTTAAAAAAAATGTACCAAGGGAATAAAAATAATATCATGCAAATTAGTAACATGCATACTTGTCACAAATTAAAAAAGCCACAAGAAAATTTATTAACAGTTCCTGATAAAATGGGTTGACCCTTAATATTGAATAAACTAAAGCATTTATAGTAGAGCTGCTCAGAGAATGGGATTTTCTGTCTGTGGGATATTAAACATCTAAATCCCATTTTTGTGTAACCAAAACAAAAAAAACCCAGAATTTTCTTACAGAATGATTTTTTTAAAAACAAATTTTCAGTGATAATATTTAAGACTATATTTTATTTCAATATTTAAACCAGCATAAATGTGAAAACAAAGAAAGCACAAGTATCTATTTTCAATATTTTACAAACTTCATTAAATGCTAACATACTTTAGCCTGAAGATTTTTAAAGAAAACCAAGTACAAAAGTGAAATGATGTTGTAGATTTGTTGATAACAAACCTCCATGTAAACATAGGGCAGGGATTCCCCTGGGCTGTGAGATGAGGAACTGAGAAGATCAAAAGTTTCAGGCTTCATTTCCTGACAGAAAAAAATGAGTGGCATTTTTCATATTCAGCATGTACTATGCGAATATTTATGCCTGAACTCACCATTCTAGACTCAGTTTATGATCAATGGGGCAAAAAAATCTCAACTCGGGCATGATTCATGAAAAGTTAGATAGCATTAAGATTGACTAAAAGGCAAGCCCAGGACTTCCTCATCTTTTTAAGATGAATCCCTTCCCCAGTACTAGGTTCTGCAGGAAGGAATCCTGAATTTGAAAAACATGGGGGAAATTAAGGTCAACTCATTTTCTATAGAGACTTATAGAAGGAATGGCAAATGTATGTTTGACAGAACTTTCTTTTTTTGAGAACCATGTATCTTTTTACAAAATTAATCTCAATTTTCTTTGGAGAACCTGATTCACTTCATCCTGATTTTCAGAGAAACCTGAAATTCAGTTTTCTCAGATGCCAAGCCCATTAGGCCTGCAAAGAAATACAAGTATCAGCTATACAAATGTATAGCTTGGGGAAAGTGGTAGCATTATTATAATCAAAATTTAGAGAGGCATGGTTTTACTTGAAAGATATTCACAGCTGAAACTGAGAACAGCTCTGAGGAACAACTGCTTTATTCAGCATCTATAATTATTACCACATCTGCTGTGACATATAAATGTATTTTATTTGTAGTTGTTCTATAGTGAACTGGGGCTCTAAATCAATGATTGTGAGTTTTATTTGAGAAGACAAGAAAGTCATCACTATGCTGATATTTTCCATTAGGATAATGTTACAAAGCATTATTTGTTCTGCTATTAAGCATTTCTTGGTTTTGAAATTTTCAATTATATGTTGTTCGAAGTTTCCTTCTAATTGTATTTTTTTGTTGTAGAATAAAATATTAATGTCCCAGTGTGACTAAAATATATTATGTATTTCACAGATTTTGGCAGTGCAAAATCTAGATGGTTATGTCTTATTTAATGCAATGATTATATTTTAAAATAAAAAAAAAAACAAAGCACATGCTGTGATACAGGCAGAATTTAGTTTTCTTATTAAAAACACAGGGAATAATCCAATGAAACCTTGCACTATTTCTCTCTCCTATTATATTGATTTAAATTTTGTCTCAAAGGCATAAGAAGATTGATGTAAGAAGGAATATTTGCTGAGTACATTTCATTATATTTCATTTACAACTTACTATTGTCAGATGCCCACAGACATAGATGCCCCCAAATTAAAGTTTATTATTATATTATGTTGTGACATTTGTCATTTTGCATTTAAGATTGTAATGTGTCCAATTCAAGACTTAAAAACAAATAAGCTCTGGATTGCAGCCAAAGTGAATGAGAAATTATTTAAGACAAAGGAGCAACAACATTTGCAACTTTTTGTATCTCTTAGAATTTCAAACATTCATGAAGAATTTTTTTTCCCTCAAATTTTTATGGATGACACTTCATGAAAGTTCCAAAACGGTGTAAATTATCTCCCTCTCATGGTGCTACTGCACACATTGGTTCCTCCTTGGTCCTGTAACCCATCATATGTTTCATTTCCCAACCCTTTTCCACCTGTGCTGTAATCTGCTTTTTCACCCTTGACATGACCCACCCTACATCATTATCTTACTCCTATACTAAAGTCTCTTTTTATCTCCCCTTTTTAATTGATACTATTTCGTCTTCTGTTCTGCAACCAAAGAGTTTCAGTGACAAAGTAATTTATAATAAGGTTTTCAGAGATGGTGTCTGCACCTGAAGAAACACCACAGAAAGGTACTGGCCATTAAATAAGCTCTAAAAAGAGTAAGAGATTCTGGCATAGAGACTGACAAATGGAAAACTATTATGCAGTACAAATAAAGTAGCTGAGGGAACCTTATATAGCAAAGGATCTAAAAAAGAGATATAAAGTCGAGAACCTCAGTGCCAGCTCCTCAACATCAAGGACAGATAAAGTTTTCCTTGGAAAGCTGATATTCATAGGGAAATATGTATCTCACCTACCTGCCTGCAGATATAATCTTAGAATCCTCCTTTCCAAAACAGCATTTTAAAAACTTACTTTCCATGCACTTGTAAAGGAAAGACGGTTTCTCCATAGCCCACTGTTTTGTTTTTTTTTTTCAAAAGATGTCTTTTGATGGAAGAAAACTACCACTAATCACTTTTGCCTGCACCAACTGCCAAGGCTCTTCTCTATTCTCCATACTATAAAGGGCTTTCTTTTCACCACCTAAAAATATCTGATTTACAAACCTCGTGAGACATTCAGGATTCATGGACTTTCTGGAATGCCTGACGATTGTACAGTGGAGCAAATTCTGAAGTTAAAAGAATTACATGTCGCAAGGATTATTTTCCATGTTTCCCAGTAAGTCTGTTTACCCCAGGATATCTTCTTCCCTAAAAAGAAAGTATGAATGTCCATTAGGCTGTGTCTGCAACGGTAAATAAAAAGGCCAAACATCTGCTCCAAGGCCATGTGGCACTGATTGGCTTATGTCTATGCTATTTCAGGCTAGTCCCATGAATAACAGACACTTTTTGGAGAAAGGTAGCTGCGGTAGTTCAGAACAAAGCTAGTGAGTGAGCTCACATTGAGGCAGCATGAACTGTCAAGGGTCCTCTGTTTGAGTGTCCTTCTAGGTCTTTTTCCTTTGTTCAGGCTGAAGAATATGAGGAGAGCAAGATAAAATTAATTAAGAGTCATTTTATAGGTACATTTGTTTGAATTTTTTTCTTTTTTTAGAGAAAAAAATAGCAACCTCCCTTAATAAAAATGAGTGTTAAAAGACCCATCAAGAAGAATATGGAATCAGACATTGCTATGCTTAACAAGAATAAGTGGAAAAATTATATTTGTAATAACAGTCCACAATTAGCCCTCAACCTCCTCCCCCCAACCCAACAAAAAAAACCCCAATGTTTGTTGCATCTCTGAAATTGCAGTTTTAGTATAAATGAATGAACACAGCAAATGTTAAGTGGACGACTACGATTATTTTCCTCTGGTATTACATGTACATACCTACTCTGTTGGCATTGCATAGTTTCATCATATGTTGTTGTTTTCTGAAGTACTCTAGCAAAGCTTTAGAAAAACTGTTATCCAAGGACAATTTATTCACTGACGCGCATATTGTATTTCTGCCATTTCTGTGTTAGCCTTGCAGTAAGGACAGAGGTATTTATGCCACAGTTTTTAAGTTCTTCTGGCAACTTTTCAAAGCTGCTTTATTGTTACTGAACACTGTGAAGCTGTTTTGCATTGCGTTCCTGTGTTCTAGCTTTCTGTTTCACTCAGGTTTTATTTGTTGATATACTTGTACAATCAAGCTATACTCTTGTTACACATTCACCTCTGGTACTTTTGAATAATCGTATATATAGTACTAGGAGATCAAAGAATTAATATGAGGAAAATGGAAGAAACATACCCATCTCCTCCACAGTCCTCAGTTTATTAATTTAATCATTGCCCAGGTAACGCTGTCTCACATTACTAGAAGGGAAAAAGCACAATGTCTTATTGTAATTCCAGAAATTATTAAGAAATATTCAAATTCTACTTGCAACAAGTCTTGTTATTCAAATATCAGAAATTCCATTGGTTTATAAGATAAAAATCTAATGATAGACCACAAAAGTTTAAGGCCATAGAAGTCATATCAATAAAATGGCACAATATAAAAGAAGCAATTTGCATAGAAACATTGTGAAGTCCTACTGATGTTTCAAAATTGTATTCAGTTTTTCCTGATCTTTCAGACCATTTGTTGTTAAAGTGTGGACCTTCAAGTAACTTTTCTAATTGTGGTTAAGAAGCAGAGTGAGGAATCAGTTCATTGTAAAGTGGCAACTGGAGGATTCCCTCTGGTCTCTAGGAGTTTGTAAGGAGGAACTTCTTCAGGAATTCCTCCTCTATTTGGCTATTGGTTTAGCTTAATTAACAGCAGTCATTACTTCAGTCTGAGATTCCTGCATGTCCATAGGGAAATGTAACAACAAGGATTGCCTTAATGAGACGACTTGTGTAATGGAAGAGATGGTCATTAAAAAGTTAGGAGATGGTTATTGGCTGTGAAACAGTAGATAAATGATCTATACAAACAGGTAAAATGAAGATTCTCAGGGGCAGCAAAGTAATTGCACAGTACCAATGCTTTCCTGTTTTCATTGCTGGTCTAGCTAGGGAACAGCTGCAACAGAGGCATGAGTCTGGCCAGCTTGCTTGACAGTAGCCTATCTATTCCAATAATTTCAGTCTATTGCTTTCTTGCAATAACCACATATCAAGCCAAAATACTTGAGTTGTTATAGCATTTCATTGACTAGTTCACCTGAAATATATCAACAGCACCAGAGTAATTTCCATCCTCTACGTGTCACACAGAGCAAACCTATTTATGATTTGTTTTCAGAACTTTTGTCTCCCTAAGACTGAGTCTGTGTTCTTCCCCCACACCTTTTTTTTTTTTAAGCTCCAGAGCTTAAATGTGTAATGGGGTGAAAAAAATTAAGAAATAAAAATTAGATCCCTATCTGTTTAAGCAGTAAAATCAAGACAAGCAGGAATCTAATTTTAAATATTTTAAGCAATAAAAGCATTTTTATCTCTCTTTATGAATGTAAAAACTTGCCACAGTTGTCTTCCCTCTCAGATAGTCGAACCCATTAGATTTTATCACACAATGGTGGAGGATAAAAGTTCTGAATTTGAAAGGTTCTTTTCAAACCTTTCTGAAATGGAACATTACTTTTTAAACAGCCTTTAAAAAACTTTATGTAAAAATATGCACTAAGGCTTTCTACAACTCCAGAAATTTCATACAAATAAAAAACTGGCCAGTGTTTTCAGAGACTTGTGCTGGTCTTCAGTAACCACCAGCAGTGTAAAGGGTTCAATCTTATATGGATGTCTAAGAAAATGCTGACTAAGCTGCACGTTACTGAAAATGCTGCGCCCAGATTTTTAACTCACTCCAAGCAATTCAGCATGTCACACCAGTCTTGAGGGAGAGTTACAGTGCAACTGCTTGTCAAATATCAGATTTACTTTAAAATTGCTTTAATGACTGTCATGGTTTAGCCCCAGTTGGCAGCTGAGCACCACACAGCCGCTTGCTCCCCCTCTCCCTCCCCAGTGGGATGGGGGAGAGAATCGGAAGGGCAAAAGAAAACTCGTGGGTTGAGATAAAAACAGTTTAATAATTGAAATAAAATAATAAAAATAATAATGATAGCAATAAAATTTCAATGAAAAGGAGAACGAGAGAGAGAGAAACAAAACCCAGGGGGAAAAAAAAAAAAAAGTGATGCAACCGCTCACCACCCGCCGACCGATGCCCAGCCAGTCCCTGAGCAGCGATCGCTGCCCCCCAGCCAACTCCCCCCCAGTTTATATACTGAGCATGACGTCATATGGTATGGAATAGTCCTTTCGTCAGTTTGGATCAACTATCTTGGCTGTGCCCCCTCCCAGTTTCTCGTGCACCTGGCAGAGCATGGGAAGCTGAAAAAGAAAGTCCTTGACTAGTGTAAGCACTACTTGGCAACAACTAAAACATCAGTATGTTATCAGCATTCTTCTCCTACTAAATTCAAAACACAGCACTATGCCAGCTACTAGGAAGAAAATTAACTCTAACCCAGCCAAAACCAGGACAATGACTTCTAAGAGAACATACAGTTTTGGATTTACAGCTGGGGCACAGGGGTGGTAGTGGGGGTTGGAGGGGAGCAAAACAGATGCTGTAACAGAAATAGACCAGTCTAATACAGAAGCTTGAGTCCTGCAGCATCTGTACGACAAAATTAAAAACAAGCAGAAAACAGATTTAATTTTTTAAAAGAGATATTCATAGCCTTAATCTCTTTTTTACATAGCTGAACTCTAAAAAGGGTTATGTTTCAGGAATCCTTGCTACAATTTCTGAGTATCGTCTAAAAATTAAGAGGTGCCTTTGGTCCTATATCCCAGAATACATAATTTCTTTACTAGGGAAGATTTCAAGGAACATCTATGTTTCCTGAAGAAACAGACAAATATAAAATAGTTGGATTGAGCTACCTTCTTAACAGCATATATATAGCATGTATATATATGTATATGTACATGTATGTGAGCGACTATACATACATATATACATAACAGCATGTATATTAAGCACACTCTATAATGTTGCTGTTTATTCTATTTCTTCATGGTTTTATAGTGTCAGTTTGTCCTTTTTCACTGTTCCTCTTTCCAATGATGACAGTATTATCATACACCTTTTGTACATTGTTATCCTTTTTTTTCTTGATGTGCAGACATCGGTCCTCTTTCAAATGAATATTATTTTACTTTCTCAAATACCTTGTATTTAAACATATGCATTCCTGAAACTCATACCACTATCTCAGATTATTTCAATTTAGTCATAGCATTGAAATACATGCACCAACACTAACTTATTTTGACATTAGAACCATATGGACACCATGAAATGACGTGGTTTTTTTTTTTTTTTCCCCAGTCCTGACATGTAAGGAGCTGAAATAATTTTCTTTAAATCTATTTTAAAATTTCAAGATTAAAAATATTTTTGTTTGTTTAAAAATTTCATTGAATATCTGTATTGCACATTCTTAAGGTAATAAAGATTAAACTATACTGGGAGAGCCAGTAGGTTCTCTGACAGCTGTAGCACTGCCTTCCATCTGGGACTCATTAATCCTTTGACTTCTTTACTTTGTGAGGAAAAGAACACTATTTTTTTAGACTCTATAACACAGAAAACCTGCCTTTATCATTCTGTCTTACTTTTCTTTCTTAGATACCTTTCACTACATTTAGCTGGTTTCCACAGCTTCCCTTTAACTCGTTCATTAATAACTTATGGGCCCATTTTGTCTTAATTTTCCATCTTCTTGTTTTTAATCAGCTGCTTTATCACAGCTGAGGGATGCATTTAGACCATCCATTACCACATTCCAAACTGTTCCAGTGTGAAGTGTATATATTTCATTACTGTCTCAATTCAACCTTAATTTAAAAATTAAAACAATTTCTGTCAGTTCTAATGAGAATATACAACTATTTAAATATAATATTCTACTAGCTGAAACCTAAGTATTCATTCTAACACTGTCTCCAGTGATGTATAAGTTGTTTCTGTTAAGAACAGGAAAACCTGGGTAAGCAAAATTACTTCATTAAAACCAGAGTCTGAGTCAAGGTTAGAATGAGCATTACATTTACCATGCATTTTTTAGGTTGTGTTAATCATAATAATCATAATAATCACTTATGCTTAGGTTGCTTTTGTATGGCACTGTCCTAATCTGTGGTATTTTGTTTTAAATTTATATTAGTACAGATGTCTTCAAGTGAGTTCATATTAATGCATAATCACAGAATCACAGAATCTTTTGGTTGGAAAAGACCTTTAAGATCATCAAGTCCAACCGTACCTGTCCACTACTAAACCATGTCCCTAAGCACCTCGTCTACCCATCTTTTAAATACCTCCAGGGATAGGGACTCCACCACTTCCCTGGGCAGCCTGTTCCAATATTTGACAACCATCTCTGTGAAGAAGTTTTTCCTAAGATCCAATCTAAACCTCCCCTGGCACAACTTGAGGCCATTGCCTCTTGTCCTATCACTTGCTACTTGGGAGAAGAGACCAACACCCACCTCACTGCAACCTCCTTTCAGGTAGTTGTAGAGAGCGATAAGGTCTCCCCTCAGCCTCCTCTTCTCCAGGCTAAACAACCCCAGATCCCTCAGCCGCTCCTCATAAGACTTGTGCTCCAGACCCTTCACCAGCTTCGTTGCCCTTCTCTGGACAC
>VYZW01003072.1:3900-15658 GCA_013401315.1 Balaeniceps rex | reverse complement strand
AAAGTGATAGGTGTTGGACTATACAAATCGGTGGACGATAGGTTGATACCTCTGCCATGACCTTGTCTACCATGCTCTGCAAGACAAACTAGACCCCTTGAATCTCAATCTTTGCAGAGCTGTGAGGATGAACTATGTGTGTTTGTGCAATGCACTGAAAAAATAAATTTAGATATTTTTATCTCATTGTTCTTAACCAATGGCACTTGGGACAACGCTATCTATCTCTGTACTACAATATTCTTCACTCAGTTCTGGCCTCATTTTGTTTTTTTCTGAACTGCAGGAGCTCAATTACGCAGCAGGATTTGGCCCTTATTTGCCTGAAGCTGATAGGAAAATGAACATCTGATGAAGATTGAATCAGTTTAAATGCATAGTAAAAAATAGATTCTTTCTATGGACAAGGTGGAAATAAGAGCCATCCCTGCTGCAGAACATCTTTGTAAGCCAAGGAGTTTGCAGTGTGTTTCAATGTGACCTCCCATTCCCCCTCATTATCTTCCACTTATTAACCCTGATCTAACTGTTATTGATAGCTCCATTATTCTGCTTGGGACAGCAGTGACGGTCTCACTGACCTTGCCCTGGGTGATCAGAAACTCATTTAATGCTCAGCGTACCCTTTGCGAAAGTATTCTGAGGGAAAAGTATATTCAGCATAAGAAGCAGGCATGTGTTTTTACAAGGATTTCTTGTGACGCTGTTAATTATCTCAAGAGGTGCATTGTGCACCACTAAATGTATTGAAAACTTGTCTAAATTACTCTTTAGTCTTACAGATAAAGGTTGTAATAACAACAAGAGAATAAGAATTGCTAATCCTTGATGCTGCATAGTGTTAATTGTGGGAAAATGGCCCAGGAAAGCAAGACTAAACAAAAAACTAAGGGTCTAAGATTTTACTTGCTTGCATGATTCTCTCTTTCCAGCCTGCCTGCCTCTTTGGCAGTATAATTTGCTGCTTTCTGAACACTCATTGTCACGGAGAATAAAATTTCACCTCCCACCCTCAAACTTTGCATAGTCAATTTATTGGCAATGTGACTGTACTTCTGTTCTGTAAAGAGTATATAATCACAAGGATTGCACTCTATCAGGACCAGATCCTGAGCATCTCATGTACGTGGAGAATAATTAATGCTCTTAGAAAAAATAAATTAGAATTGTGGCTGTCCGGTTCTTCCCTGAAGAGTGGAATTTTGTTGTACTCTGGCTTGTGACACTAAGGCTTAGGTTTTTACATGTGAAGTTGGAACACTTAGGCTATAAGAAATATTTCTGTAAGTTTATATTGATTTATTCAAGCTTATATAAATATATTTATTTATGATAAAGTTATAATGTATATTTTTGTGATGGAAATGGGTTAGAAAGTTCATTTTCTGTAGTAATTATTTCCTTCTTTTATATCTCTAAACTGAGAGATATAAATGGAATGGCAATGGAAATAGTCAGCTTGTTGATTAATCACTGGTTTTAATT
This sequence comes from Balaeniceps rex, assembly GCA_013401315.1. Classification (NCBI taxonomy): domain Eukaryota; kingdom Metazoa; phylum Chordata; class Aves; order Pelecaniformes; family Balaenicipitidae; genus Balaeniceps; species Balaeniceps rex. The sequence goes on along the minus strand of VYZW01003072.1, from coordinate 14,173 downwards.
CCCAGTTTCAGTGCACTTGCATGTAGCTCCACTCCTTGTATTACACGTACTATGCAGGAATATTTAATTGCTTTAAAATAAGGTCATTGATGGAACTAAAACAGATGTGCTTTCCATCTGCTCACACAAACATGCATATGAGTGTTTTGGTTTTAGAGAAATACTATTTCAAAAGTCTAGTTTCGTGATCAATCTACACCTTTTAATGTTAACGGAGATAATACTCTTGGCGTGCTTGCTTATTGGAGACAAGAAGGCTGAGGTTTTGTGAAAACACTGGATAAATTGCATACGGACACATGAAAAACCCAGCATGTTTTTTGTTTCAGCGATACTTCATGTCATCGCTCCTTGTGTCAGCAGGAAATTTATTAAAAATAAGTAATCTGTTTAATAAATATAGAATGCAGGAGGGTGCAAAATAGTATTTGGTTAAAATGACAGGACCTCAGTTTTTCAAAAAAATTGTCCAAATAGTCTATTCAAAAAGCATGTGTGTGTCATAGGGAAAACCTCTGTTGTTCATTCCCCCTGGATAAAGAAATACCAGGTTCACGGAAGATGGATCCGCACTGGAAACAATCCTGTGGTCCCTATGGAAGTGCTCTTTAGTGGATTTCTGATTCTTTGGGTTTTGTTTTGCTTTTACCTTCAGGTTTCATGCCATTGGCTTCTGATGCTCTATGTCTTTCTAAATTTCCTGTGTCTTCAGTAGTATCTAAGTTGTAACAGATGAGCAGCTACTGAATAACTGAAGGTAGAAAAGTCAAAACATATTCTTCTTAGCACTGAAATTTCTCTTTGAGGCCTTTTTTCAGGGATTCCTGTGTTAGAGACTGATCTGAGGAAGAAATAGGTAGATTTAGGTGAAACCATATTTATATGGATAAAATGTAACAGCCAGACAGAGCTCAATAGGTGCTGTCCCTGTTTATGGTGGGGCTGAATTTGACCTTGAAAATTTTCCTAGTAAGTAAATGAGGAAAGGATGGTTATCCCACAAATGGGGAGGAATAAATTCAGGTATGAATTACGTGTTTGCCCTTTGGAAACACTGAAAAGACCTGAATATGTTTTCCTGTAGGTGTTAGGTTGACCTGTCTGAATCATAGAATCATTTAGGTTGGAAAAGACCCTTAAGATCATTGAGTCCGACCATAAACCTAACCAATGTTGCTTTGTGTTAAATATAGAATCATAGCAGTTGCAAGATCTTCTCATATAAGTGAAAAGAGGTGCAAAAGTGCTACAGTTCTATTCAGCATAATTTCAAGTTTAAATCCTATTACTTTTCTTAGCACAAGTCTGTTCTTGGTTGTAGGTGTAATTGATCATTAATGCAAGACACACTGCTGTTAGGCAGAAAGGCAGTTCATCTCATGTTAGCTTCTTTATTATTTTAAAGGCATAAAATACTTCAAGTAAGATGAAAATGAAGTGTTTAAAAATCCCACACTGTGAATCACTGATCATTGCCGTACTTTCTCCATTTCCAAGGGTGAAGGATATTATTTACTTTTAAGAACATTCAAAGATTTCAGCTGTGATGAAATAGCCACCTTGCACTTTGAAAGGAAACGTGGGACAGCTGATGTTCTATCACGTCTGAAAGGTGCTGAGGTGCCAAGTCAGAAGATCAGTAATTAGCATCTATGCACACAGCAGGGTGCCAGATAAGAGAGGAAAAGCAGCCGATGAGAAAATGGTGGTTTAAGAAACTATCCAGATTAACTGAATTGTTGATACAATGATAGGTATCAACAAAGCACATAGGTACAGTGATCTGATCAGGCACAGTAGGGATGTGCATATGTCACAGAGAATTTATACCAATGCATACAAGCCCTTCTACAGTAATCAAATAAATGCCTAACAGGTTTTAGTAGAGTGAAGTGTATTTTAATAATAGATTCTTACAGTAGGATTCCCCAGAGCATCCTATATGCTGATAAATCCATGCAAGGTACATAGTCACATTTATTATTTGCATTTTGGAGACAAAGAAATGGAAATACAGGGTAAAATTATCTATCCCAAATTGTAAGAGAAGGTCTGGGATAGAATCTAAGTTCTTATCCTACACTTCTTCTCCTGATGTATACTAGGGGAGTGGAATTTTTTCCTCTCCTCAAGAAGCAGCAATTGAACTGTTCTTAATATAAACAAAACAAAGAAAGAAAGTATGAATTGATTCTCAGTGGATTAACCTGCTGTCAGAATTTAAATTCTGCTTGATGTTGTTACCAGGAGTTACCAGAGACTTCTACCTTTCGTTTTAATCTGCACAGATTCAAATTCATTTAGACTAAGAAAGCAAAATATGAAATTATGAACAGCTATCTTTAAGCTGATTTCAAAAGAAAACTGCGTATCAGGGCAGTGGTCTTAAGAACCTTAGCAAACCCAGCGGAAAAACATTCTGTATTTGGGTATTTGAAAGTCAGACAAGTCCTGCGGCTTTGAGTTGACCATTGTTGCTCCTCTGGCTTTGTGAACAGGATTGACGTAATGATAGAATGAGGGATGCTTTGTTTCAGTGGGAGCCATGTTCTGGAGAATTTTTTAATAGGTGAATTAATTCTTGAAATTACGAGGTGTATGACAAGGATTCCCAGTCTCAATCTCACTCTATAACTCTGTCATATTCAAAGCTAGTATGGGATTGTTTGCTGGACTTGATTATCACAGTGCTTTTAGTAAGTAACCACGTTACTTATAACATGGATCTAAACAAAAGAGCAAATGATACAAGTCACTGGTAGTTTTCATGCTGCAAATTTTCCTATTGAAAAAAAGGTTTGTAATTGAATCATGCTTTTCATACAAAAGCATCAATTTCTGAGAGTTACTGAGGGTTTTTTTGTGGCAGGAACTGTAAAAATGATGAGTTTTATGCACTAGGTATGATTTTAATTAAAAAGTACTTGTCATTTTGATTCAGTAGAAAAAATAGCTTCATTTCTTTGGTTTAAACAACTAAAACCCCCACAAAACAACAACAAAAGTGCCCAAATAAATCTGGGTTTTTTTGCTTAACACAATGAACCAATTTTTTTTTCTTAATTGAGCGGTCCATGTGGTACAAAAAACCTTCAGTAGCTAGTGCTACCTTTCTGCAAGTGCTGGTGAGCTTAGAGAAAGGGAACCCAGATTTGGGGGTTATGTATTCATCTTATTTTGAAACTTGTTCAGCTTTGGACAAATCACCTTCATTTCTTGTTCTTTAGCTTTCCTAACAAAAAAGGGAAATAAATGCTTCCCTTCCTCAAGCAAATGCTGAGAGGCTCAGGTGGAAACTACTGGAGAAGGACAAAGCACTGTGTAATATTCTTAGCTTCGTTAATCCAGGTCAGCCCATTTGTTTCTCACAAAGACTGTAACAGAACTGAATTGCCTCTGTTCTGCTATTTGTATTTCCTCAGTGTTCTCCATCCTGCCTCCAAAGTGAACAATTTTAGCTGTTGCTAAAGGGTTTAAAACTCTTGATTTGTGGCAATAAATCCTACAAAGATGCATTATGGGCACTGTAGTGATTATCTTGAATGGGCAGAAAAAGGCAACCTAACTGGGAATTGCATTCCACTGTCTGCCCCTCAGCCTAGCACCTTCTTTACTGACTCACTGCTCCATCCCAGAGAGCTTTATTCATTAGTAAAGGCCATTCAAGCATTTAATGGAGCTCTTTACATTGAAACAGCTTTGTTTGCTCCTGTCTGTCTTTTAGGCTTCTTTTGCTGAAGACAAGTCCTTTAAAAGGGTGTAGTTTTGCTATGACTCTACTCTGGGAACCCCTCCTTGTTTCCCTTGGTAGCTTTGGTGCCCCTCACCTGCAGATGTGAAAAGTACCTAATAAAGCAAAATTCTAGCTTTTTTTTTTTTTTAAATCTCCAGGCAAAACATTAAGGAAGTTCAGCTAGTTGTTGCATATACTAAGATGCTGTTGTAAAGCTTTGTTTTGTAACGCTTGGAGGGGCTCGGAGAATTTTAGCAGTCTGTACATTTTTTTCTTTGTATGATTCCTAGGGGTTTGGACCTTGTACTAGATTATACCTACAGGCATACTCTAATTTTAAAAGTAACCAATTATTTTGGTTTTAATAGACTTTTAAAACTCTCAGAAATACAGCCCCTGAGCATGGAGAATAAGATTGTTAGAAAATCCTAGGAAATGCATGAATTTAGAATTAAACCCAAGTCACAGTGCAAATAACACATGGGTAAGAACAATGGCAATAATATATGCAAATGAAGCATAAACCATTTCATTGAAAAAAGGTAAAATTGAAGCATTAATTATTGAAGATCCACATACAAGTTCACCTCTTTTCAGATTTCTGTATGGACAGCATGATTAAGCTATGAGCTTAATCCTGTTGCGGGGAAAAAAGTGAGTCCATCCTTAGCAAGAAAGCAGGAACCTTCTCATTTAACTCTTTCTACCTCAAAGACCCAGTTGAGTAAGTAAAGAATAAGCTTAACTTCTCTGGACCTAGAGATTGCAGTCCATCTGGGTGTAAAAGTCCCAATGGCAAAGTCCTGTGGAGTCAAACCTCTTCTTCTGTTGTCGTGGTTTAACCCCAGCCAGCAACTAAGCACCACACAGCCACTCACTCGCTCGCCCCTGGTGGGAGAGAATCGGAAGAGTAGAAGTGGGAAAACTCATAGGTTGAGATAAAGACAGTTTAATAGGTAAAGCAAAAGCCGTGCATGCAAGCAAAGTGAAACAAGGAATTCATTCACTACTTCCCACCAGCAGGTAGGTGTTCAGCCATCTCCAGGGAAGCAGGGCTCCATCACACTGTGAGAGACTGAAAGAGTTAATGTACATCGATGTCTCAAACATTGTGGCTGAGACAAGTTAAGGTCTGCACAGAGACAAATTGGGGTCTGCATAGCACCACTAAGCCACAGGTGAGAAGCCGATTGGCGCGGAGCTGGGAGGCATGTTGGAGGATGCACAGTTCTGCCTTCTGATGTGCCTTGCAACTCACCGTATATGGCCAGAGGTCATGTGGAGTTCATTTGGGGAAGGGGCTCACGACCACCTGAAAGACCCCTTGTGACCACCCCCACAATGGCGCCTGCGGAGAATATGAAGAACATTCTGGAACAAGAACCATGTAAGTCCTCAAGGGGGCGAGACTAGAGGGGGGGACTAGCCTATAAAAGACACAACTTCGAGGACTCCATGTGGCTGCTGTGCTGCTCCAGACCTGCCTCTGCCACCTGGTGCTAGTGCTGGTGGTGGAGCCAGAGGCCCTGCACTCCGAGAGCAGTGCACCCGCCACCGCAGGATTGCCACGTTTACCATTGACATTGCGAGATCCAAGGGTGGTGATCTCTCTCTCTCCTTTTCCTCTTTTTCCTTTCTTCTTATAAATATTCCAAATAGAACCCATGTTGCCTACTGTTGCACTTTCCAAGTTCAGGTTGGTTTTTTTCCCATCAATAAAGTGTTTAATCGATCATTTGATGTTGTTTCACCTTAATTTAGCCCAAGGGAATCACAGAACTGCCACGATCCTCCCTGGGCAGCCCAGTTTGGATTGTGACACACGTGTAACAGTTACTTGGGAAGACAAATGCCATCACTCTGAACGTCCCCTCTTCCTTCTTCCCCCAGCTTTATATGCTGAGCATGACGTCATATGCTATGGAATATCCCTTTGGTCAGTTGGGGTCAGCTGTCCCAGCTGTGTTCCCTCCCAGCTTCTTGTGCACCCCCAGCCTACTTGCTGGTGGGGTGGCGTGAGAAGCAGAAAATGCCTTGACTCCATGTAAGCACTGCTCAGCAGTAACAAAAACATCCCTGTGTTATCAACACTGTTTTCAGCATGAATCCAAAACATAGCCCCATGCTAGCTACTATGAAGAAAATTAGCTCTATCCCAAGTGAAACCAGGACATCTTTTCAAGGCTATGAATGTTTTTCTGCTACATTTTAGCTTTTGGAATTTAGTTCAACCTATATAAATAATGATCCATGTTTATTTCTCACTGGTTGGCTTCTGAACATCACCAGTCTCTGAATCCTGGCTGCTCCTGGCTACTTTCTTTTCCTGTTGTGATACACAGAACTCTTTTGGGCTTCCAGATTATTGATTTTAGATGTTGAAGAGTCAGTCCTGATCCTCTTTAAATTGGCTTAATCCTGTTGTCAGTTAGGGCTTACTTTAAGTTAGAGGAAATATCCTATTAAATATGCAAAGATAAACTACCTCCGTATTTCTTTCATTTTGGGCTTGAGTCTTATTTCTTTAAAAGATTACTGGCTGTCAAAATGTATTCAATAGTAGTTCCATTTGTATAGGGATAAGGGTGGGATGTAGTTTCAGCCCGAGTCTTCCAGTCAAGGAAGTTCAGAACTTGACTATCATGCTCCAGTTCCCTTTTTTTGTTGCATTCCCTGCTGTTGCCCAAAGTATTACTGTCTTCTCTAAATAGGAGCAAGACATCCTCTCCATAACACTCCGAAAACATTTATGGATGTGCAATTACTGTGTAATAAATGCTGTTTGACTATATGTTGTTGCTGTCGGTGCTAACACACGTAACCCAAACAAAAAATATTTAATATTTAACATCTATATTTCCTTGCTCTTCTTGAATGAGGAATACTTTTTAAAATTTAAAAACATGTGCCAAAGTGGATATACAGGCCAATATTAGTCTATTAGCTTTTGCATCAATATCATAGTTTTCCAACTGGACTGAAATTCAATTTATATTTAAGACACCAAGGAAATGATACAGTATGGTGATAGGCCAATTTTTTCCTTAATACAATGTTTACAAAGTCTGTGATGTTACTCAGGGGATAGTTTTAGTGAATAAAGCCAGGTCTTTCTCTGGTATAAATCAGTCTGCCACCTCTAGTGGCAAATAAAAGCAGGTTTTGCTATATCATCATTAATGGAAATAACCAGGGAGATAGTATAGAGGGAAAAAAGAGCTCTCTTTTTATAGGATTTAAGTCTTTAAAAACATATCATGAGCCCATTACATGCTTGCAATAGCTGAAGAAGATACTGGTCAGCTGTTACTTGTCTCAGATACATGTTGTGGCAGCCAACTCCTGGTTAAACCCTTATCAAAAAGCCAGTGTGAACCTGCACAGCTTCTCTCCCTTTAAACTAATTGACTTTCACATTTGGATCTAATTGCAAGCCATAAAACCCGTGGATAACATGGAAACATTATTCTATTATTCTATGGCCAGTTTTGGCTTTAAAAAAACAAATGGGGGCTTCCACTTACTGCACAGACTCAGAGACAATGATTTTTCTGTTCTGCTTCCTATAGTTGCTCATCTCTACTAATGGCTTAAAACTCAGGAGTGCCACAATGTTTACTAGTAGTGTTTATGCCAACCTATAGTAAACATGGGCTTCAACTTACATCCTGAATTCTAGGAGAACAGATCAACCAGGGGAAAACTAAAAGCTTCATTTAATTCTGTAGCTTTGACTTGTCCTAAATTCATAACAAGAGTTAGGCTGTTTCTGACTGTGATTCATGTTTTGCCAGATGGGTAGAAGCCATCATTTGCCAAGAGAAGCACAGCATGTTTCATCTTTAAATACAGAAAAACACTCCACGCTAGTATGTCAGAGTGCTCTTGACTGACAGATAGATAGGTCTGTGTCTGAGCTTTATGCAACCTTTCCCCTTTGGGTTATCTGTTTAGATCAATATAAGTGCTGGGAGGGATCAAATGGATCATTTGCATTTGAGTATTATGAAAGAAATGTTTAGATTAACCCCAAGAAATTATTCTGTTTATTGGCATGTAATGGTATCTCCAAGTAGGAATATGTGCATGCTCACAGGCCGGGAAAGAGATTCCCCTACATTGCATTTGGCTGGTGATGCTTGTTCTGCAGTATATATACAGAAGCTGTTGCTTTCTAGGGTTGTTAATCCATGGAACTAAATCATTCACAGATAAAAAGATTGGAAATGGTATTTTTGGCATTGTCTTTACAGTGGCTCAGAGAATAGAACTCACTGTTGTCCAGTGTATTTTTACAGAACCGTGCAAAACAGTTTAGATAACAAACCTGGCTCAGATTTGTGCCTTTCTGTAAGTTCTAGCTGTTCTACACTGCTTGTTCAGCAGCTGCTTTTCTTCATAACTGGGTTTTGGCAAAGAAATTTCATCAAGTTCATATACAGTAAAAAACACTCAGAAAAAAAACCAAACAAAAGCAATCTCTTTGCATTTCTGTTTGTGAATCAAAATCAGATCATAAAGAAGTCTATTCCTTGAATCAATGAGGCCGTTCAGTAACTTAGAAGATGGTCTCGGATATATCTATATGCAGTCTCTCCCTTGTGGAGCTTTGCATGAAAGCATTTGTCATTTCATTTCACATAATTATACATCAGTGAAATGTGAAAATGCCAACAGTTGTTCCATATTTTTTTGGCACTGCAGCTGATTCATAGGATGCTGCTTTCCTTCAATGTCATTATTAGGAAAAAAGAAATGTGAGAAATGAAGTAGAACCTCAGCATTTGAGTTTCAGATGTTGGATTTTCAGTTTGCTCAGAAAAGCAAAGTAAGTTAGGAAGGTTTACAGCAACACTGAATCCTAAATGCATAACTGTGCATTTTTTCCCTTTTGGTCCTTCCCCGATTCTATTGGGGCTCAGCCACCATAATGTATATTACAGATTTTCAGGAAAGCCAAATGAGTGATCATTTTTGGCACATAGAAGTGACAGTAGAGACACTTTCACTGGGATTCTGAAGAGCCAGGAGCTGCAAATTGACTGGGACATTGCATTTTTGCAGAGTCTGTCACATTGGAACAACTACTATCCTAAACATCATCCTTTCTGCTTCTCTTCATGCTTCATCAGGGAAACACAAATGCAGCGTGAATGACAGTAACACTTATTTATGTGGCGCATATGGGAAATACTTAGATGGGATGCAACGTCCAAGGAGAGGTTCCTGCCCCTTCATTGGTTTATCACCCTTTTATTCACTACCATCTCTTTTCTGAATGCCTGGCTAGACTTCTGTCCTCTGTACAGCAAGGCTTGGATCCTGGTGGAGCACCTCCTTTACCTCATAAGTTTTGGTCTCCACCTGAAGGGTATTCCATGGCTTTCCAAATTGCATGGAATAATTCGAGAAGATTTAGGTTTCATTTGAACTTGTTTACTGGCTGATCCTGTGGTGAAACTGAATGGCACAAAGTGTCTTGTCAGGGAGAGGTAAAACAAGTGCTGTGATTTAAAAAGAAATTGCTCAGAGGTACTTTGGCTAGAAGGTGTCTGGGAAACATGGCAGCTACTTTGATTGGATTTCGGCCTTGATTCCTTATTATTTTTTTATAATGCTAGTGACCATTATTGCCATGTGGCCATGATGGTGCTGAATTAAGAAAGCAGTGGTTTTCTCCAGGCCCAAGCAGCTGCCAGTTTTTCTAGTTTAATATGCATTCATCTTTGCTATATTCAGAGGAACGTGTAATGAAAATCACCGTATTAGTTCCAACCTGTCTACAGTGAAGAATTTCAATTACTGTGGTAGAGTGTCAGCTTTCTGCAGAGAAGGGATACAGCATGACACATCAGAATAACAAACACATGACAGATCCATTTTAATTGTCTTTCTTATCTATACTTAACCTCTATCATTGTAAAAAAAAAAAAAAGGAGAAGGGAAGAGAGGAGCTAACCTTCTTTTCTTGAAGATAATGGTAGAAGGTAAAGCAGAGGATGGAAAGGCAGCCAGCAACTATCAACTTATGAAACAACAATGTCAGGGAGTCCCTCCATGAGGACCAGCTTGTGTGTGTTTGCTGTCCTGATCAAAACAGTTTCCATATAATCGTCTGATTGGATATTCCTGCTGCTTGCTACTGCATTATTCATCAGATAAAGAGGACCAGCTGGCAATCTTTTATCATAAGCAGGGTTTTGAATGAGGTAGTAATAGAAGCTCTGCCAGTGATTCCCTGTAGCCATACAGGAATGCTTTGAAGTTGGTCCCTCTAGAGCAGTAAGGAGTGATTTTTGTTCTGTTGATCTGTCTCTAAACTTTTCATCTTCTCTGCTCAAGAATTATCTTCTCCCAGGTAGGGGGAGAGGGTTGGTTTGTTTAATGACATCAGTGGGGTTATCTCCAGACTTGGGATCTACCCAGCTTGATTCCCTGCAGCTGTGCATTGCTTCATAAGTATCTTTACTGCCAAGTATCTCTGGGGCAATGACATGAGTCCTGAGTTCTTTTTTGTAACATCTCCCATACTTCAGTACT
>VYZW01003071.1:45130-57367 GCA_013401315.1 Balaeniceps rex | reverse complement strand
AAGACACAAAGGAATAAGAAAAGCTCTGTCCAGCTCTTTACCCGGATAGCTTTTAGGCAGCAAAGAGATCCTCTGTACTTTAAACACAGGCTCAAACTACGAGTTACACTGATGACACTGAACTCTCATATGCCAGACCCAGACACACGCTTCCATCAGAAACTGCAGCTTAAGGCCAAACTATTGCCATTCATGGGTATTTTAAGAATATAATGTGTTCATTCACCATTTTAAGACTAATAGATAACATTATTTACTTCACTGTTAAATTGACACTGTCATTAAAGTTTTGAGCTTACTGAACTTTACCCAACAAGTAAATGTGTGCTTCCTAAAATCCACTACACACTACACTGCAGATATCATGTACATATTTACCATCAGTAACAGCTTTGGCACCTACAAAAGTCACATAAATTTATTTACCAAAAAGTAAATAAAAAAGCTCTATTGTTGATATTAGTTCCTCTGAAACAGTTCAGAGTTCTAAAGACTGCATTTGTTTGTGTTCTGCGTGAAAGAAATAGCCAAAGCTTTCCCAGACAACAACCTATGCAACAGTTAGGCTGCACCAGAGTACAGAATTAAGTGTACAATTAAGCACAGATCTTTGATTTATCCGTAGATAAACACGTGTGAAGTTACTATCAAACTTCTACTGTACTTTGCAAAACTAGATTAGAGAACAGCTTTACCAATCAAGTTGACTGATACTACACAACTCAAAGGATTTAGCAATTTAGCAATCCTGTGTTTCAGAAAGCGCAATGATTTTATTCTTCAGTTCAGATATACCGATAGTTTCGGAACACTATAATCCTTCGCAGGTATTAATATCAACATGAAGTACTTACCCTTTAGCAATAGCTCTTTGCCATTTTCAGTATTTTGATTTACCATTATTCTTCTTTCTGCTCTTAGTACATGCTTTAGTAAATGCCTTCTCTGTGAAGTCCTGAGGATCAGACAAGTTTAATAATATTGTATTCCCCAAAACTTTTTTCGGCCTCCTCTGACAAACTGACTGCTGGCTGCAATGTTGAGTGGGACTGATCTGTTTCAGGAAGCAAAAGGGGTTCTTACAGAAAGCTAAGCCGACACTGATATAATCACGGCATTATAATCCTTTCAATACCGAGAATAATATATAAATGTCAGGATCTTACTGAAAATGCTATTTGTGAAATCCAAACCCAGCCACATTTGCGAGGCACGTTGCCAGCTGTTTGCACACTTATTGAGGAAAGTGTGTGCCACAAATCTGCTGCTCGCTGAGTGTGGAATCAGACAGCGTTTTAAATCTGCTAATGCCACAACAAGTATAGCTCTGTGACGTTAGCCCTCCAGGCATTTCAGCTCTCAAGTGAAAACAGTGATGTATTTCTTTCCATCTTCAATACTTTTTAATATGATTACCCGTTAATGGACGAATCATATGCAAGATCACAAAAAAAAAAAAGCATCAGCATGATGAAATGGAGGTTTATGTAAGATACATAAGTAAATACTAACTTAATGATTCTAAGCAGTTCACAATTATCAGAACCCACTCCATTCTGCTCATTCATAAGGAAGTCCTCTGGATACCAGCACACACCACACTAAGACTTATCTACGTTAGGCATTCTTGGTGATTCCACCTACTGTATATGTAATTAAAGATGTCAAGTCACTTTTGAGAAATTGGATTTAGGAACTCATATCACTTAGGAGCTTTCATAATATAACTTGTCATTGCCAGCTGAAAAAAATCACTATAAAAACAACCTTTGTACTTCACTGTAATCCACTTCAGAGGTTCTTTCATGTGGAATGACTCCAAATCATTTCTCATGACTATCCTCCCTGAAATTCCGGCCCTTCACATGCATGAAGGCACCTCAGATACAGCACACCCTGTATCAAAATATAGAGAGAAGCATTCTAGCATTTTCCCTGCCTCAGGAAAAGCCTCTTACCTTGCTGTAAGATGTTCTTACTTTCTCTGAGAGACATCAACGTACATCTATGAGACCACCATGCAGATTCCATGCGATATTCAATTCACCTTTCTCTCCAATACCAAATACAGAAAATTGTTTTCAGCCCTGTACCTGTTCAGCTGACCGTGGCTGCGCAGTAAGAAAGACGAGAGAACAACAACAACAACAAATTTAAACTCAAAAAAACCCCCACAATACACACCACAATTTCAGACATACCCGCTCCCTTCTCCAGCTCAATGTGTGCCAAAGAAACAATTGTATAGGCACAAACCATGGAGTGAGAACAAGCAGATGGGAACAGTGACCATTAAGTCAATATTACCACCAGCTCAAAAAACTTTCTACAGGGAACAAGTGGAAATAGAGGAGATATGAGCCAGCGTGCTAAATATCTCCACACACAGAGAAAATAACAGAAAAAGGAGGTTTAACCACTGAAAATGTCAATGTATGTACATTCTATGCATTACATACTATACAATGTTCATTTACAGACATCTACTATCCATTCCTGGAAGACAGTAGAAAGGCATCTGTAATAGATCATAGCTTATTGTGAAGCCCTGAATGTTTTATTAAATTTTCAGTTAACTCATATAGAAAGTGCTGAATATCAGATTTTTCTTACATTTGAGAAGTACTTTCTTCCATGTGAAAACAAAGTTTTTGAGAGATTTTTTTAACTAAGGAAAATGGGGGGAGGAGAGAAAGACAAAAAAAGAGCTAAGCTTGTATATGCTCCAAGGATGAAAAGCTGACCTCTCAGTGTGAAGTACTACAAACAGCCAAAACTCGCTTAACTCCGGTCATAATACTTAAAGAAAGTACAAGTCAGCATGAGAGTTCTCCAAGTGAAGGAAGTCACTCCATCCCACTGAACGTTTTAGAGGGTGGAGAGCGCTGACATTGCACATAATAAGCAACAAACCACAGTACTTGTAAAATACATATATTCAAACACACATTCATAAAGAGCTCACAGTTCTTCCAAAATAGCACAAAATATTTCACACTGTGCAACACACAGCACAGACCAAGACAAAGTCAGATATCTGGACAAGCCGGTGGCTTTTATCATCATTTTACAAAAAGTTCATCAGTTTGCAAGAGCATCAGAGCCAAATGAACACAGCACATTAGCTTACAGAAACTCTTCAAGGAGCAATGGGCAACATTATGCCATTTGTCTTCCGCTCCACCAGTCAGGAATTAAATGAAGCACATGCAACAGAATCTAAGTCAGAAGAAACTCAGGGACATATAACGGTGAGCTTACTCCTGCTTAACGTATGTTTCTACCAAAGACCAGAATACAGTGTCTTAAAAGGGCAAAGGCAAAATACTGCAATTAAATTATTCCCTGTGTGTTGCCTTGAGTTACAGCTTTAAAGCTCCCTGCATGTATACTAAAAGACATCTTAACACAAGGCAGATAATCATCCCACTGTCTGGTTACATAGCATTGGGATTTACCAAACATAGCTCAACTATACCTGCCTTCATGTTTGGCTGCAATGTCCCTGAAATTGCCACTGCATTCTCTGGAACATACAGCCACATCAAAAGTGAATGGTTTGTGTCTGCTTAGGCAAAGTAGCCAAGACATAAGTTATGCCCATCTGGGAACTGAATTTGGATAAGGTTGGCAAGGGTTGGCTTGTGATGCTCTAAAAACAGATGTGCCCTGGAGATCACATCCCAGTACAGGGTGCAGAACATGAATATGAATCAAGGGAAAGGAAGGGATCCTGTTGGGAGGGGAGATGGACAAGTGGTATTGCTGCTGAACACTTCATATTGTAAAATCACAGACTGGATAGGGAAAACCCTAGCAGAAGAAAGCCGAAAATATTCGGGAGCAGTAGGTTCTTAAATCAGACCTCCAAGACTATTAAAGAACCTCTACCTTTGTCCTTTGCATCAGCTCTGGATACAAATATATACTATAGCAAATAGTAGTAGAAGTGACATCAGTTATATTATTTAGAAGTGGATCAGGAAGGCAAAGCTCCTGAACGCAAAGGTAGAAGGCAGAGGAGAAACAGTAATGCACTGTCCTCCATCAGAGACAGCAGCAGCTACACCATCTTCTTCAATTACTCCAAGTCCTGACTAAGATCTGACCTCCTACATGGAAATCCAGAGGTGGACTTTGCACACAGTAACTAAACTCGGGGGTGCTCAGCTTGCAAGCAGAGACAGGGTCCTAACACAAAGTAGCATTGCTATAGATAATTTTATGAAAAACAATTATATTCCAGGGCATAAAAATTGTGTTTTACTGCAGCAATCAGCAATTTAAAGTATGCAAGAGCAAGCCTCAACAAGCTTGCCCTCCTTAGGAGTTACTCTAACTCAGCAAATGGGTATCTTCTAATGGCACACCATAAAAAAACCTTTTTTCCCTTTGACATGGAAGTAAAAGGCATGGATGGTCTAACCTGCTTCATGATAAGGAGTTACCTGTAATGATTGAAAGATGTTCTAAATCCCTCAGGTAAACACAAGAAATTGCTGGCTACTGATAGGAGAGGAAAATTAAGGTTGGCAATTAGACTGTATAAAAAAAAAAAACACATACAGTTTTGTTCAGGCATAATTAGCTTGAACCTATACATAGTACAGCATGCCGCTGCCCTAAACACAGAGCTCTGCGTCATCTCCCCTCTCCCAGGATCTTGTTATACAATCTCTGCTACAGTTCCCTGCAAGCCAGCTTCCAACATCAGCTTACAGCTTTGATTCCAATTTTCAAAGTAATCGATGGATTACATCCTAATTATATTACAGACCACGCATCAATCAATTGAAGAGTTGGGCTTCTAGGACAATGCAGGTCACTCAGGTGGAGCGGGGAGAAGGGGGCAAATTAAGCATTCTGCATTCAAGGGGATAGACCTGTGGGACAAACTTCCAGGGGACATCAGGCAAATCCAGAATCCAAATACCTTTGGAAATGCTGCTAAGCCATGCGCTAAGCAAATAAGCTTCCCGGTTCCTGTCACAGCACTGAGACCACCAATACAAAGGTGGGATGATGACCGTCCCCTCACCGGTACCAGCAACCTCCTCCCTCACCCCTTGCCCCGGCTGCCCAGCCCAGCCTGGCACTGGCCCTCATCTGGTCAGCAAAGTGCCATTTTATTTACATTTCCGACAAGTTTTAGGCTGCCCCCAGTCAGCAAAGCTGACAAAAACAAAAACAGTTGGCAAAACCGCCAAGTTATCAAACTTCCCCATTCATCCATAAGCTAATTGAGTCAAAGCTCTTTTGGGGCAATTAGCGCTTTATTCTGCACATGGAACTCCACCTCTGTCCTACAGAGCAGAATGAAGATCAAAAGATGATTAAGAAAAAATTCCACCAAGTACCTTTAATAGCAACAAAAAATTTGAAAAGAATGTATTCCCGGAACTGTTCTAACCTATACCTCTGTTGCTCAGACATGAATTAAGACTGCTGGAAAGTAAAGTCTTCTTTTCCAGGCCAAACATAATACCTACCACAAAATCTAAAGCCCTATTAGGAAAAATGCTACTCCTTTAACTCCGGTAACTTCTTTTTATGGTTCAGAAGTGACAGTTTGAGACTTGGGAAACAATGTTTAAAATACAAGTTTCTGAGGACAAATAGGCAGTATATAGCCTACAAAATAACCTCCAGATAGCTGCGCAGAGGATGGCAGAAGAAAGGGGACTTGTACCACATAACAGTATACAAAATGCTATCATATCCAAAATCCAGACTTTACCCTACATGCATTGTAAGAGCTGTATTTTTCCTGGTCACGTAGACTTTTTATACTTAGAGACAGAACATATTAAATGTGTATCAAGTATTTGATTTTGCTAAAATACTAATATTTTTTGTGTATGATATTTCGTTATTTTGCTTGGTTATAGAGAAGATATTGTTTGCTTAGCATTCACTACAGCAGCCACCGTCAAAGATGCACAGTTCTCCATGCATGACAAAATCCAAGAATACTGAAAGAAACCATCCAAAGCAGCTCAACTGAAAAGGAACAGTACTACTCATTGCTAAGGGATCACTTGGCATCATTTAAACAGATGCCTACTGAAAACTAATAATTAAGGAAGAGGTTTTACTAAATCAAACAACAAAAAATAATGAAACTTCCTTATGTATGAGAATAAAAATCAGCTTAGTACAATTAAGAGATTCAAAATTTCCAATTCAAAGGTTATTGAAGAAAATGGAAATGTCCCTAAAGTATAATCCCAATACGCTTTAGATCATGTCTTAAAATGGTGCATTTTTTTCTCTGTAGTTCAGGTCACAGGTCAAAGTATTTAAAGAAAAACCTTGAACCAACAGGTTAAAGACACAAATTTGATCAAATAAATCTTGCTCCCACATATTGGTGATAATAGCAATTTTGCTGTAATATAAATCAGTCTGCACATTAAATTATTTGTTACCTCATAGTCAAGAACGATGTAAAGTAAATCTTTAACCTGGTCTTGGAAGGGGAAACTCACCAAATGCAGCTTTTCTTTCCCTGTGGTACCCGGTGTCCCCCATTCTGTTACATGCACTTAAAAAGAAAGCAGCGATCACTAAGTTTGATCTTCCTCAAGGTTGCTGCTGTTCTTTAACTTCAGCAAGTGGCATTTATTATGTTTGGCTACATTTCCTAGTCAACGAGGCTGCAAAGTACCTTAATCTCCATTCTACATAGAACTTTAGAGCAAAAGGCAAATTTAAACTTTACACTGAAGACCATGCAAAAACATATTATTTAATTTTGCTGCAGTGGGGAAAAGAAAGGAAAGGAAATGTCACTATTTTCTTTAAGGAAGTGAAACACTGAAGAAATTTGCAAGGGGAAATTGAATAACACAAAGATCAATTTTATATACATGAGACACATATGTACTACAAACTATATAAGAAACCCCCAAATTTATTTGAATTTCTTTAGAAGAGTGCAGAGATTGAATAGAAGATATAGCTTCAGCATGTAAAAAAATCCCCAAACTTAGTCTCAACTCAAATCTGAAATGGGCGCTTAGCAAGTCAAAAGGAATGAGAATTTGCAGGTAGAATTAGATGGAAAATCCATGTCTTTTCATGTGCAATTGCTTAGGCTTCTAATACAGGTGTTCTCCAAAACACAAAAAATCAGCACTTACAAAAGACCAGCAGAGGGTTGTTTGGGTTTTTTCCAACATAGAGTCCCCCACACACACAGTTACAGGAGTTGCTTTCAAATCACTAAGACATATCACAAAGATCCTTCCCACAGCTTTTCCAAATAACTGAAATACCAGAGAACCCACAAAAAAGCCCATGTTTTTCTATATTTAGCCAAGTCTCCTGGCCGCCAGCAGTTGGCACGAAGATCCCCTTGGTACCGGACAGCTGCGGCCTCTCCAGCTCTATCTTAATCACCACACAAATTAGAAGAGGTATGAGACGCATGCTTAGCAAAAGTAACAGTTTATGCAGTAACATGAACTTGTTTCTTTTCCTACACAAGCAGTTTTAGAGATGAATTACACCTTACAACACTGCATGCTGCTAGAAGAAACTTGAGGTATCCACCATGGACTCCACTAAAATGAGCTTCTCTGAGAAATTCCTTTGCTTACATGCTACAAAGAAAGTATATACCATCTCCTTCACCCACCCAAGCGTTACAGACAGCTAATCATGTCACAAAGCACTCCTCCACTCTCATTTTTCACATACTGCACTCTTATCTTTCCTTATCTGAAGCAAGAGTCCACTTCTCCATGCATCCATACTGTTGAAAAAAGTATTCTGGAGTTTGGCACTGCTATCAGTACTGTGCTAATTGCTGCCTGCACAAACAGAAAAAAAAAAAATACAGGACTTCACAAGGATGACCCTGCTGCTAAGGCCCCTTTCAGGATCTGCATTTCAAATTACAACTGTTGCTGTGTATCCTACAAGTATCCTTTATGGAACAGGAACAAATACTGACATATTTAGCCCTGACAGGACACCTTTAATATCTCCAAGTTTACACATTAAACTTTACAGAGAGGGAAAACAGATGCCAAGCTCAGCAGAACAGAAAAAAAAACCTTCCTCATCGAAATGCAACTAAATTGAAGAAGATGCAGTCTCCATACCATTTTCAGCAAGACAATAGTAAACAAATCAGCAGAAGAGACAGTTCACCAACATTGGTGTATTTCTATTCTCAGGTTACTGTCGTTCGTCCTAAACAATTCAGACCTTCTGCCTCAACTCCTCCCCAGGCTCCCTCTTCCACAACTTCTTTCTGCAGTTTTGAGGCAACATGAAGAACACTGAAGATGCATGTGCTACAGAGGTTATGCAAAAATATCCTGCCCTGACTACTGTGACAGTGCCCTGTACCCACATCACTGCTAGCAGAAGTTCTTGAATTTAAGTTAACCCAAAATATATTTGGATACATGTTTCCATCACTCCTATTTAGCTGTAGTATATAATACATTGTTTGACTAATTTTATCTTATCTCTGGACTTTGCCAAAACACCTACATATAAGAATTAAGTGCTTTGAAAAGGAATTTTTGAATGATTTATGTATCCCCATTGAAAGTATCTTCAGACATATTTTATGCGAGCTTTATTTCAAGTCTTGCAAAGACTTAAAACCTTTACTAGTAAGTTACCACGTCTAAAAAAGCAGTGAACCAGCAAGAAGCTTAAAGTAAAAGTGCACTGCTGTCACACCAGAACTTCCTTTATCCACCTTCTCATTTGCTTATTACAAATGACCAGCATAATCTGTTGCTGCACAAGGGCACCGTACATACTGATGCAGACTGTAAGCATGAGGAAAAGGTCTCAAGTCTAGTTAGAAAACTCTGGGCTGAAAGGAAGCCATGTGATACGATAACTGGAATATAAGCAGAGCAATTCATTGGCAAAAACGAAGGATGGCAGCTGACCAAAGCTGGTTAGCGACACCAAGCTGATTAGTGTCTCATTTCCATAAACAAAAGTCACAGGAAGATAAATAACTTCCCACAGAACACATGGCATTGCCGCACTTTGGTTAACAGGGTACGCAATCGCTGTGGAGCTGAGATTCCTATTAAGCAAAGCTTTTTTAGTTTTTTTAAACACTGTTCAGGCCCACTGTCCCTCTTCTTACCCTGTGTACCCAACCTAACGTGCTGGCGTTATTTCAAAGACTGAAGAGATGCCAAATTCACATTTCTCATCCCTGCCGATCCATAAAGCAGGGCTCACATGTTTATCATAGGATCACAGGATAATTCTTTGTACTTCTTTTTCTAAATGGAAGATGTCAAAATCTATTACAAGCGGTGGCAGTTGGTGGAACCTGCTTAGAAAAAAAAGGCTGATTTTATTCACAAGCAAGCACTGGAGCTATCTGGGAAGGCTAAATTATTGCACACTGACTCATTTGTTCTTATGGAAATGGTTGACAAGAAACTCTGTTGCAGAGTGGCTTCATGTCTGTAGCGTTTAGATGACACCATTATCACTTGATGTCCTACAAAATTTAGAAAAAACATTAAAAAACAAGGGTATGACAAAGAAAGGTTGGAGTGAAAAGGTCAGAGTGAAATAAGAATCCGTCAGAATCATAAGCAACAGCCTAAGAGATTGTGCAAAGAGTACAACAAAGCCACTACTTTGCATAGCTGTTACAGACCAACTATAAACAGTTACATTACCATGATAGACCATACTCTTGAAGGGGTATATCATTACTGAGTCACTTTAACCCATCTCTGATCAAACCAAGCAATCCGAAGAAGTCTTTAAATAAGGGTCTGAATAGCAAGCTGATAAAATAAAATCTTCCCTGAAGAAGATTCACCAGACCAACTGCAACCAATTCCTCATATTGACTATGGTGGCGCTACTTGATCGCACGGAAAGACTGGAGAATTGGCATTGCTTGGGCACCTCTTGTGTGCATTCATGCAGTGCCAGTATGAATCGTATGCACTTTGATAGGGCCACAACCTACAGCTCTGAAACCGTGCACACAAGTCAAACAAAGTTTACCTTATCTGGAATCAGGGGCATCACCAACACCAACAAATCCCTCCATAAGCCCCATAATCAGCTGCCGCAGAAGGCTCTGGAGGGTCACTCTCTGCCCTCCAGTCTGCAGGCTCCAGCCCATGCTAACAGCTGTGAGACACTCGCGTTCAACAGAAGCTTCAATCTCCACCATGGTACTCTGCATAGGATGTAGAAAGAAGCACCAAAACCCAAAGGAATAACACAAGGGAGTTCAGATTCCGTCTAGAGAGCCATAAACCCAAGAGACCTAGGAAGAGACAGAAAAGGCTAGTGGGGAGGAACATGCTTGTCAGTACAGGTAGGCAAGACAGCATATCTTTATAGGTACGCCCTGAGGATATGAAACAACACTTAATTACTGTGAAAGTAAATTAAAAAATAGAAGGCAGTTACAGTTCAAACAGAAACAGAACTAACTACCACATATTAACAGAGATGCGACTAGATACTTATCAGTTTTAAAATAAAGAGACTCAGCTAACTTCCAGCAGCATGGTTCTGTGCTGCAGTCAGAACAGCAGTACTTAAGAGACCACAGCTTGCCAGCTACTGATAAACTGTGACGAGGAGCTAAATATCTTGAAGTGTGCTGTTTGCACACATCCTACAGGCAGTCTCATATCCAAATGACAGGCAGTTTGAGTTGACCTTCCTTTATCCACCATGGCAACAGCTTCCACAAGTCACACCTACCAACCCATGGCCAAAGCTAGCTAGTGGAAAAAGCACTCCACAAGGTCTCCACCAGAACCTGCCGACATGGGTTAAAAACACCTGTTACTTTCATACACGTGAACTGTATGTTAAGTAACCCAAGAGTAAAACAGACCTTTCTTACAAAATTAAGTCAAGGCCCTGCACAGCCTTTAGGGCTAGAGCCTCGAATTGTCTGTGATAACAGACAAGTTGGGAAAAGCACCTACCTTCCATCATTCCTATATGCCCACACTAGAACTGGAAAGAACTGACATAATGGACATCAGGCCTATGCAAGTTACTTGATATATGAAATCTAACATTCCTTTGAAAACTATGCAAGGAAAGAAAGAAAAAAAAAAAAGGCACATATTGGAGATTGAAGCACAGATTCACAGAGAACTGACCAAGGTGACAAGGTGGGAACTGGACCTTGATCTCATGACAGCTGGGTATCACTCAGCAAAATAACCCTTTTCTCTTCCCTGAGCACAGGCCTCAGCAGTGCAGGCTCCCTTCAGGGATTATTGCGCATCCAATAACATTTGCATTCAAAAAGTTTGACTGCATGGGCAAGGAAGAACAGGTCAGGTGTTTACTGATTTTTCTTTTGTTGCCTAGAGTCACGCATGATTCACAGAGGGCAAGTCAGATTCCCCAGCTGAGCCCATAGGAAGATCCTCTTCCTAAAGGTTACAGAACTAAACATAACTAAGGCAGAAAGAAGAAACAGATCACACAAAGAGCTAAAACAACCTTTTACCGGAACTACTCTACTCTTCAAATCTAAGTGTCCTTCATTTTCTCACTAGAAACACTCACTGTATTTAAACTGATTTATACCTAAAAGTCACAGCGAAACACCAAGACAGGCTAAGCACTGTTACTAGCTGCCTGATTAAAGAATGTGCTTCTCACTCCCCAAAATCCCCTCCTACTTATGTGATCCTCTTCTGTAATTGGAATAAATTAACCACTAACAAAAAGCAGCTCTGCCTAGCAGGAGCAGTTGTGAAAGCCACACAGACACAATACACATGCTGTAGTATTCAAGGGCCCAGCCTGAGAGAGAGACCCAGCTGGGCAGGCGCATTTTTTAAGATGACATAAGCAAGAAAAGCAGTCACCTGAGATTCGGCTCATTTAACTTAATTTTCTATCACCCGTTTATTTGGGCAGTGGAGCACTGAAAATATCTGAGCGTATCTCCGCGTACTCCACTTATCACCTCTGGAGGCTGCAGTTTGTGCGAGCAACGATAATGCCCATCCCCCCGCGCCGGCCCCGCTCCCCGCTGCACCCCGGACTACCAACAAAGCGGCTGCGGAGCGGAGGCAATCCCCGGGGCGGATCCCCGAGGGTACCCGGCTCGGCTCCTGGGCGCAGCGGCCGGACGCCCCGGCCGCCCGCATCCCCAGGGCAACCGCCGCAGACAGGCGGGCTGCGCCGCCACCGCTCGGCCCGGGCCCCCAGAGCCGACAGCCGGCGACCACGCTCATCCGCCGGGCC
>VYZW01003071.1:24221-44657 GCA_013401315.1 Balaeniceps rex | reverse complement strand
CTCGCAGCGAGGACCGGGTGCGGGGGAGGGGGTCGCTCCGCCGGGGGGGCGCGCTCAGCAGCGGGGGCGCGGAGGAGGGGCCGGAGGCGGCGAGGCGGCGCGGGGAAGGGGGAGCCTTCCTCCCGCAGTCATCGTGACAGGAGCCGGGCCCGGGGGCGGCGGGAAGCCGCGGCGCAGCTGGGAGAGGGGCGGGCCCCCTCCGCCCGAGGCCCTCCCTTGCCGGCGCTGCCGGGCCGCCTCGGGGAGGAAATTTCCCTCCGCCGTGCCCCTGGCCACCTCCGACCCCCTCCCCCCCGCCGCCATTTGCTGGGCAGGAGCGATGCGGAGGTGGCGCTGGCGCGCCGCGCCCAGGCCCGGCAGGGTGGCTGCGGGGCGGTGCCGATGTCCGGTGCCGGGCGGCCCCGAGAGGCCGCCTCGGGCGAAGCAGCGCTTCTGCTGGCGGCTGCCGGCGCCGGGGGGTTCTGCGCGCTTCCTGCCAGGGGCCAGGTGGTTGCGAAGCCTCAGGAGGCGTCGTGTGGGGAAAACATCGGCAAGTGAGACGCTGGTAGATAAACCGGGAGCCCTGCTAGGCTCTGAAGGAGCAGAACGCGCCAATAAAAAATTCTTACAACTCCCAGCAGACTCTTAAACCTGGCCTTCGGCTGATCAACAACAAACTGATTAAAGGCATACTGTCACCCCGAGAACGGGTCTATTTTTATGCAAGTTATCGTTAACGTCAGATGCAGCAGCTGTCCCCACTTCCTGTGTTTGTGGTGGCAGCAGGCTGGTTTCTTTTGTGCTCGCTCTCACCTCTGGCTGCATGAAACCCTCAGAAATAACGTGGTGCACGGAGCTAGCCCAAGGGAAACAGGAAACATGGCTGCACAAAAGGCTTGGGGGGAGCGCAGGGTAAGATACTGCACTGGGGAAATCTGAATGCTGGCTGGAGCCAAGGGTATTTGTAGCTATATGCAAAGCAGACAGTTGCTAAGGCAGCAGACTTCCAGGGCAGATGAACTGTGGCCCTGCCACTCAGGCTGGGGCCTGGGAGCCAGGGTTGCACCGTTGTTTTGTCCCACTAACGGGGACAGTGAGGTGTGCCGCCTCCTCCTAGCAGCCCGGACAGCACCTCGGTGGCAGGACGTCCATAAAGCCTGGGGCACGCCTGCCTCTCAACCTCTTGTCTCCAAGGGAGCAAAATTCAATTTTGCCTTAGCATTTGAAAAAGCTGGCGCCAGCAATGGGTATCTTGGCCTTCATGTTTGTGTGTGGTAGCCTTCACATGGAGTCTAAACATGAATTAATAGTTGATAATGCTATTTATTGTCTGTGTTTGAAAGCTAACTTTGAAAGTATATGGATCCCTTTCTAATGCATTATGAAAAAAAGCTCTGGAGAACAGTTTGTGCATTTATACCATGCAATATCAACTCAAACTAGTTCTGTAGATTTTTGACTAAAATACTCCTTAATCAAGAAATCTGTGTACAGTGACAAGTCAATCCAGTAGTGATGCAAGCTTTGACTTCAGGTTGCATTAGGAGTCTATGGGAGGATATGAAGCTTAGAGCAGAGGAAGAGAATAAGACTAGACGTTTCCTGTGCTCCAAATAACCTCATCCCTAGCTTTCTGAATTTGTCCAGCCTTTTTGACAAAGCAACCCCCAGGTCACTGGGAGAAAGAAAAATGTGTAATGAGGAGAAGAGGGACAAACGAGGGAGAATGCTTTGTTCACGAGAACTGAGTAATAAGTCTACTTTTAATTAGTTGCGTTTTGAAATAAACAAGAAGGATCCATGCTGTGGAGTGACTGCTGCCAAGGGGGTACAGGTCTCTCAGTTCACTTAACACAAACTTGCTGGTAGACCACCTCTGGGGAAAGCCAGAGCAATTACACCTCTTAGTATTGATCAGACAGGTGGAAAGACTTCTAAGACTCCTGTGCTTTCATATAGCCTACGTTTTACTTTTGTCTCTTTGTTCTGTTAAAGAAAACAACAATGATCTTCATGTGGCCATGTGTATCTCGGTAACAGCCTCATCAGTTTTGGAAGAGAGAAAAACCCCCCAGATTTTCCTCTATTCAAAACTCATGGTATCTTGAAGACCTAGGGTGAGATTTTTTTTTTTTCTAGTAACCCTAAAATGAGCACATTTGTAAATACAATCCCACTGAGGTCTGTGAAGTTTACCAGCAATTTCTGTGGGCAAGTTAGGCCAATTTTGATAATCTAGAAAGCATTTCTGTTCATTTTACAAGCATTAGTTCTGACAGACTGGAAACATCCTGGTGTACCACTTAGTCCACTGTCTTATCTCCAGCAATACTTTTTCCCCTGGAGGGAAGTGGAACAATTGGTCAAAAAGTGTAGCATTTTCTGTTTAACCCTCTTTGGTTGAATTATGTTTCATTAGTGTTCATAATAAGTATGACCTAATAAGCTAGAGTCAACAAAGAAAACAGGAAATTAAGTATTAATTGATAGAGGGCAAAGAATTTTATATAAAAAAAGGGCAAGATGATAATTCACCATTAAGCAAGTTAGTTCATGCTTAGTCTTCTGTCTTCTTTCCTGTTTTCTACTTTATAAAGCTTTTGAGTGAAAAGTGTCTGGTGTAAGCAAGCTGTCCTAGAAAAAGGAGACAGGGATTATAAGAAATAAGTCTCAAGAGTTAATGTTTTTGGAGTCATGTTTATTCAGGAAGAATTAAACTGGGCACTTCCTTCTCATCTTGCTTTTGAAAGCAGGTCTGGCAAGGAGCTGTGTTTCTTTAAGCACCAAAAAATGCATCTATGCCACCACAAAATGTTTTAGTATCATGAAATCAATGACACTGTAATTGTACCCATGAGGGGAAAAAATAAATAAAATCAAGCTCATGCACATATACCAGCAACTCTCCTCTCTGGAATGGAAACTATATCCAAATGTCTTAGGAGAGAATTTAGCCCTAGGAAACTATTCAAGTTTATTGAAGCAAAAATATTTCTTTTGTCTAAAGACAATGGTTCTTTACCGACTTGCAGAAAGCCCATATTTAAAGATAAGAAGTTATCTACCCATATCAACTTTATTGTTTAGCATCTGGTTTGTAAGAGAACTGAAATTTCAACCTGGGTGATTGACTTCCCCCTCCCCCCCCCCCCCCCCAAGTATGAATACTGATTGTTACTTCTGAATGGTATGAGTGGCCATCATAAGCTTAGAAGTTCTCTGATATGAATATGAGGCTGGAATGAAACTAGATGATCTACAATACTACAGCATTTACCTGAGACAACATTGCTAGCTCTCATTAAATAATGGGGAAGAAAATGACGTTTCTACAAAGCTAAGTGGAATTTGGGATTATGATTTCATATGGGTACAGACTGGTCAGTGAAAACAAAAGAAAGAGCAGAGAGAATAATACTAATTTCCTTTTTTTTAATTCCCCTCTCTACATGCTGCCCCCCCCCCAACAGAGTAAAACTGCACTTCTGAGAAAAAGTCTTGTGGTTTCACTGCAAAAAACATTGAGACCAGCTTAGCAGAATCAAGGCTTAGTAGATGAGAAAAGGCCTGAATTTTCTGTACTCTAGTGTACATTAACAACATCAGTGAAATCAGCAGCCTAAAGATCAGCAAATCCATGACCTCCTCTTTGATACACCATCAGGAACAGCTTTTTAAATTGTTGTTTATTACCTACAAATCATATAAGCAAAGACACAGTTCAATTCTCATTTAGTAAGCCACTGGGTACAGTTGTGAACTACCTTAAGTAGGTATAAGCTTCCAGCTGAAAGGTCAGCATGCTCCCACAGTAAGTGACTATGCTAGTTGACTCAAGGAAAGAGGTTGAGTTGGATGAGAAACTCTTAAGTCTTCTGGAAGGGTAGTTTGGTGAACTGCTGAAGAGCCTGATATAAATCCTCAGGACAGGCAAGCAAGGTCAAATTTGCCTTGAACACTTCTTATTACAGGTGACACCACTCAATCATTAAAAAAAGCAGCTTGGCTTTTACAGCCCAGCACGAGATAGTGACTGCACACCACATCGGCTGGTACAGAAACAGTCTTGACTTACGCGTGCAAGGTGTTTCATCCCTTCCCTGACAGACAGCAATTCACAGGTTCTCATGTGGTGCTCATACAGTCATCCTAAGAGAAAGTGAACACAGAATTAATATCAGCACTAGTGATCACTTTTAAGGATACAATAGAGGGAACAGCCTGCCTCAGCCCTCACAAAGGGATGTAGTACACACATTGGAAGGCCCCTGTAAATCAGCTCAGGAGTGTTGCTAGCTTATGGACATGCAATATATGAACCTCAATCAAACAACAAGAAGTAACATTGTTTCAACTCCTTCTCAATTAAAGTGATTTGCCATTTGTTTAAGGATAGGAAGACCCAGCATCTGAAACTGTGTTTGAGGGCAGCTTTTCTTATCTTTCCTTCTTCCTGAATTTCATGGGGAGATGCTTAATTTTAAATAAACTAGTTTATTTTTAATAACTGGGAAAATCAAGGCCAAGCAAAAAGTATCATCCTCAGAAATAAATGTGTCATAAAAGTATAATTCAGATTATTATTTCTTTTTTAATTAATCAGTAAAATTGTGTTGCCCCTAACACTGTTTGGAGTGCTTTATAATAACATGATACCTCAAAAAGCTTTGTAGAAAGTTTAAATTAACATTCTGTAAATGAAGCTTTGAAATGCCTCGTTGGTGGAATAACCTGCCCAGTTATTGCTGTTGTTGCTGACTGTAATGTTTATGTCCCCAGGCAGAATATGTGGGCTGCCTAGGTGTATATGCACAGGATGCACTGCCCTAGAAGCCTGGGAGGTAACATCCATAACTGTGTTTATCCAAAATACGTAGAACTTCTTGAGTGAAATACCTGCATTCTGATGTTTTAGATAATAATCGTATTGCATCTCTGTTAAATACAGACCAGTATAGTGCTTCTCTTTGTCAATGGGACAATCTATGAACTTATGCTTTGAAACCATGGGAAATTTCTAAACCATATAACATGAAAAGTATTTCTGAGATCCTGGATCATCGAGTTAGTGGCAGGGTAGTGGCCCAGAAAAAAAATGTATTCCAGTTAGAACAGAAACAGGGTTGTTGGTTAGAGGAAAGGTTTGCAGATTTATAGAGAACATAGATCTAACATAGTAAAAAAATCTCTGGAAAACTGAAACCCTGCTCAGGTACCTCCCATACAGTTAGGCACAAAGCCCTGATACCTGGAAGAATTAAATTCTTGCAATTTTTAAATCCAACATGTTTTTAAAAAGCTTAAATACAGATATTTAAAACTGTGTAAAGAGAAAGGCTGGGATATGCACAGCAGAGGATCCATAACTGTTATTTATTGTTTTGGAAGATTTTTTCCACGAGTGGAATGTGGGTGACAAATAGCCCAGAGCTGACCATCAGAAAAAATAACAAAACAGAAATTGCCACTGCCAAGGTACAGCTTCCCTGGACATGAGGCTTGGCAGAAATTCTGCAAGTTCATGGCCAGCATTTCACCATAGTGAACTTCCATTTTCAGCACATTCCTGCTTCTCCACATCTGAGGATCACAGCAGCCTTGTGGACAAAGCAGGCTGGAAATTGGCAACCTGGCTGCACAGGTTTCTCTAATCAGGATCTATTTCATCCGTGACAAAGATAAGCAGTTGCTGAAAGAGGTCCTTTGGAGAGGACCACAATATGTACATCCACATGTAAAGAACTGCGTAGAGAGTAGTGCGTGCTTATGGGAGATGCAATGTGCAATCCTCCATATGCCTTTTCCAGGAGAAAAGCAAGGCAAGGAAAGGTCACATTATACTTATACAGGAGCTTGTACGCTAACTGCAACTGAAAACTTTGCTGCTGTTCTCCTAAAAAACACGTCACAGCTTAGACATTAAAAGACCACAAGAGGCCACTATGGTGCCACTTATCTTCAAAATTCATTTACTTCATGGAGCTTCTGCTTCACTTGTAAAACTACTCATGACTGTATTTGATATGTGGAATAGCCATTTCTACAAAGATACCTTAATCTCATCTTTAGAGACTGAAAAGTTACTAAGTCTTTGAGATTCCCCACCCCATCCAGATGCTGTAAATTCAAATAAGATCAAGCTGGATCAAAGTTTTCTCCACTACACTCATTAAACATTGCAGTAATTTTCAGGATAGGATTAAGATGCTGGAAAAATAGTACTCAGTGGTTTGTTGTGTGTTTTTTTTTTCTTTTTTCCTTTTTTTAAGGAAAGTTTTACAGTTCAGTTACATTTTTAGCATGGATAGATTTGTTATGGTCTACTTAATTTTTAATAAAGGGCTCAGAGAAGAAACTGAGCACAGGCATAGACAAGATTCTTTAGATACTGAGTTTAACTACAGGAGGATACTCAGGAAAGTTAATCCAAACGGACTTTTCAAAGCTGTATTAAACTTTTTTCCAAATGTTTGTATTCCAGACTAAAGGGACCTTCTTTTGATTTGTCTGACAAAACCTGTATCAGCTTCTGTTTTAATCTTAGCTGTTTTAATCTTTATTTTGTTTCTCAGCAACAACCCACAGGGGAACTCGAATTCTTGCTTCCTGCGCTCTGTGCTTTTCTTTCATTGCAGAACTGGCAAAAGAAATGCTTTATGAAAACAGTGAGACCAGGTGCTGAGAAAGGGCTTCCAAAACGCTCCAAGAAGGGTTATCCAGCATCACAGTCTGTCCTGAAAAGAATTCAGCAGATCCACTAACATACTGCTCTGGATCTGTGAGTTAAATCCAACAAATCTTAAGAGCAAATGAAAGCCACTGTTAGTGGGAAGAATCTTCTAGTTATTTAATTTTCTGTAGTTTAGACATGTTACATTTTCAGAATTTGAAGTAATTTGATCATTTCCATGTGTATAAATCCAGAGAAGAGTGAGCAGAGGAGCTGCTGCTTTCAATAGCAAATGGAAGAAATCGAAGTTGCTGCAGTCTCACTCTGCTTTTCTGCTCCTCTCCTCCACTAACACTGAACAAGGTTAACAATCACTGATATGATCAGCAGGAAACCCATTACTTGAGGGAGGAAAACAGTTAGTTTTCAGCTAGATCAGCTCCCTGAACCAGCTTACCATATAGTTACACAAACACCAGTGCTGACACAAGGGCCAGGGGAGAGAACATGCAGCCAAGAAACAGGGTAAGACTGCAGCAGCCGGAGTTGATGCTGGCATAAACTGCTATGGCACTGCATCTTACTCCAGAAAGGTGATGGAGATGCAATGGTACCTGGCTTTTGAAAGTTGATTCTGTGGTGCAGATGCCCACTGAACCTTATGTTTAAGATCAAACAGAAGTTAATAAACTTGTATTTATATAGGTGGTTAGACAATGCATGATGGTTACTGACCTTGAAACATAGAAATATGCTGGCATGTTGCTTGAGCAGCTCAATGATATGCAAGAAGGAATGCAGATGTTAAGCACCAGCACAGTTCAGTAGTCCATATCCAATGTAAAACATGCAAAAGTCCTTCCATGGCCCAAACAAGTCACCCACTGAGTAGAAGTTAGGTACACGAATTGAACTACTCAGATTTTACATAACAGATCAGCTGTATATGTTAGACCAGCAATAGACTTTTTAGGCTTGGTTTCTAGCATCACCGCTTACCCAGATAAGACAAGTGAGAACTGAAGTTGTTTATTTCTGTGAATGCTACAGCCCATTAGTCTGGAAAAGGATAGTACTGGGGGAAGGGTGCTGGTGTCAAGCTTTTAGAATCAAATCGATAGTCTGCATCAATATTATGTCTGTAATTTTTGGCTGTTCATATCATACATGTGAAAGAAAGCATGTACCTTGAAGTTTGCCTTGAAGATGCCTTGAAGTTTGGGTCTTATTTAGAAAATCAGCCTAAAGTACTTCATAGTACATTGATTTTGAGATTTACAGAAATAGTAATAGCTATTTTCAGAATTCATGTTAGCACAACTCATTATTTAGAAGAGGTAAATAATGACTTGCATTCTTCCATTTGGCAGCCAACAAAGCTTATTACAAAGTTGGTATCTCAATTATATCTGATACTTCACTGGTACCACTAGCCATAATAGAATCTGTCAGTTGAGCTAGCATGCATTTCAAATTACCAATGCAAATTGCTCTTATTAATTGGTGCAGGGCAAAGACATTCAATTTCAGGATGAATCATCCTCTCCATTGGGAGCATAAATCAGGGTGCAATCATTTTATGCTTGAGCTGTTGGAAATGCAATGTTGTGACTACTACTACAAGCTGCTGTCAGTTGGACTGGAGACACTAGCACTCAGACTGAAGGGTCACTGTAGTTTTTCTGACAGCAGTCACAGCCATACCTTACATGATTATACCTTTGAAATGGAATTCTAACAAGGTGCCTTTCTACCCTGTTTCAAGCTCTGTGATTTTGATTGTTTAAGAAAAATAAACTCACTGCATCTATTAGATAAGCTAGATACTATGTGCATAATCATTGCACGATGAACAAGATTCCACTTCTTGCTTGATGATTTTGCACTCTGATGGTTGGTTTCACACAAGCAGCTTATTTGAAGCATTCTGAATTAAGATGGTAACTAGTAATGGAAAAAGGGACTTCTAGATCATCACGCATCTGTGAGAATTGCTGTTTAGTAGAGGTTATCCTAACCTTGGTGCAGGCAACCTGTCTAGTTCCCCATAAGCCTTGTTCTCTATGACTTGGCTTGCTTGACCAAGTGATTTGCTGCAGGTAACGCTGTCATCATGGACTCACTGCAATGACTCAGTCATCCATGTTCCCTTTCCATAGGCATTTGCTTGGACTTCTCTATAGGTTAGGCAGTATCTGAGTGACGATGAGGCTGACTGCCTACATCCAGGATGCTCTAGGGTTAAACCTACCTGACTTTCTCCTGCCTGCCATGGGCGAGGCTACCTTCCCTGTGAAGAGCGGACCCAGAGCCCTCATGATACCTTGGCCTTCGTTCTGCAGCAGAGTTGCATGGTTCTTTCAGGGTTTCCTGGAGTTCTGAACATTTACATTGTTTTGTGAGATTACACCAGTATCTAGACACAATTTTAAAGAATATTTTATTTAAATTTCATGGATATATTTTGCCACAAAGTTACAAATTATTCATTGCACAAAGCAGTCAAACAAATAAGTACAATACACTATAGATAAAACAAGGAAATAAACTACAAATATCTATAGTATGGTGGAATCAGTCATATAAAAGTATTATCCATATCTTTAAGAAAAGGACTATATTTTTAATCCATGTTGTAGTATGGAAAAAAAATAGTAGAAATTAGCAGATAGGAAAGGGACAACACAGCAGAAAGAAAAAGGCTTGGAAGGAATAAAGAAGCATCTTACATTTCAAATATGTATTGAAGTTACTATCATTGTACTGTGAAAAGAGACCATGGATGGCAGTTTTCCAATGGCTTATGAAGCTATTAGCAGAAGTACTGATGGGAAATAAATATTTGCCCTATTGAATTCACCATTTTACCAGTAAAACAAGTTCTGATGCCAGTCAAGCAGTATTGGGAAGGCAAGACTTCTGAGTCAGTGCAGTAATTCTCCATTGTAGATGCATAACCAGGATCAGTATTTATTGAGAAACTGTTCTTAAAAACTTGGCTTGTATGCAACTAGATTATTCAACATGATTTGTAAAGAATTCATTAAGTGGCAGCAGTATATTCAGAATATCAATACTTATCAAGGAGATGACCTTATCAGGATAATTAATGAAGCTTCATTTTGAAGCAATAAAAGAACGGTCTTCTTCCAGAAACCCTACTTGTACATGGAATGCAGAAATGGATGGCAAGAACGGTCTCAAGTAACTCTAGAAAACAACTGACTTGCTGTTTCCATTCTGTCCATGCTTAGCCTTGTCTTTCAGTTGTTAAATACTTTGTGTGTTTACAAATGCTGTCCTTAGATCAATTACAGGCCTTTTATTCTATACTAAGGCTAAATTCTGTAAATGTCATATCAGTAAATAAAAGCACATATCATGAGATAAAAATCACAATTAACAGCAAGTATCATGAGAAGGCATTTACCAGCAAGTACTGGGAAATGACCCTACAAAGATGTAGTGTTGCCATCTTACAATTGCATCATGAATCTCAGGATATTTGGTTAAAATTCCAGGTTTGAGCCATATTAGCCTACCAAGAATAGGCCTATTGCAATATATGCTCTTCTGTATTAACGGTAGCTTCTAACCTCACATACCTTCAACACATATTTGAAAATGTGTTCCAAAGGCTGAAACAGCAGAAGATTTATAATAAAAAGATTTCTTTCTAATCTCATGCCTATGAATCTTTTGACAATGGTCTGATTTTAGCCAGCTAGAATAAAAATAATAAAACTTTTATTGATAAAGATCATTGTTTAAATGTGAAAAAGATTTCCACAAAGCTGTGAAACATTCTAACAAAATTTTTATTTAAATACTCATTTCATACTGTTCAGACTGCAATAAAAATATCAGAACAAGATCTCACCCTCTGAGTAGCCAGAATTCCTGTTTTGTTCTGGCTTATTCTTGCTCCCAGTTTCATGAACGTGCAGCAAACAGCAGTCCCCAAATTATAGAAAAGTATCTACAACATTGCCTGGTCACCTGTACCTGAATGCAAGACACCTACCTCCACCCTTCAGTAACTCTCCAGTTGCCCACTGTCCTGCTCAGGGTTCAAAAATAAAAGTTTAGTACTGCAGGATGGATCCCTAAAGCTAGTGGTAGGCATGAAATCCAAATTGAAATAGCCATGTCATCCATCTTGCCATCTTAAAAACAAAACAAAACAAAACCCCACTCTTCTACATATACCAGGGGGTGGTCTTCTCTGACTAAGCCATTGACTGATGATAAAAGTTCTATGATTTAACAAGAAGTAGGATCTGAAAACATCTCAGCACGGCTGTCTTAATCATATTCTCTAGTTCCTGTGTGGAACTGCAGATTCTGGACTCCAGTATTTATACCAAGTGCCACAACGCTACAGGCTTGGGGATGAGTGGCTGGAAAGCTGCTTGGCAGAGAGGGATCTGGGTGTGTTGGTTGACAGCCGATTGAGTATGAGCCAGCAGTGTGCCCAGGTGGCCAAGAAGGCCAACGGCATCCTGGCTTGTATCAGAAATAGTGTGGCCAGCAGGACCAGGGAAGTCATCCTTCCCCTGTACTTGGCACTGGTGAGGCCGCACCTCGAATACTGTGTTCGGTTTTGGGCCCNAATGGCCTCAAGTTGGACCAGGGGAGGTTTAGATTAGATATTAGGAAAAAATTCTTCATGGAGAGGGTTGTCAAGTATTGGAACAGGCTGCCCAGGGAAGTGGTCGAATCATCATCCCTGGAGGTATTTAAAAGACGGGTAGACGAGGTGCTTAGGGACATGGTTTAGTAGTGGACAAGTACGGTTGGACTCGATGATCTTAAAGGTCTTTTCCAACCACATGATTCTATGATTCTATGATTCTTTAATATGTGTACCAAAACCATGTGTCATGTATTACAGAATTTATTCATTAGATGTGAATACTTTCCATTAACAATGCTGGTCCTGGTTTAGCCAAGATGACACAGAATTTATCACTTCAAAGTCTAAATGCTTTTGCTACAACATTTAAAATCTATATTAACTTTCAAGTATGCATGTGAATTTATAGAAATTATATTAAAAAATTAGCATAGCTTTACATTATCAAACCCCGAAAAAGATAACTAGTTGTATTGCAGATTACTCCATATCTCTCTCTCTCTCTCGACACCATAGGTCTTATGATTCATAATACAGTGTTAAAAATGATACAATTACAAGTGTCAGACTAAAAGGTTGTGCCACAGAAGGAAATCCAAAGGACTTGGCTGTCTGAAGCTGATGATTACGTAGGTCTAGGCGACAGGAATTTTGTACTGCTTCTTGCGGAATTTCACTTTCACCTGCATTATGTCCATTAATGTTCCGCACCTAGAAAAATTCAAAAGGTTGCCCCTGAAAGCCAGACTGGCACAACAGCAAAAAGCTTTATGCAGTTAGCAAATTCAATGCTATTTCAAGTGAACCGACTCAAACTGTACTGCAAAAACACATCTGAATGTGAGGAAATCAACATCATTATCCTGATGTTTGCATTCCTATGAAACAAACACTTTCCAGAATTCAGTACAAATACATTACAGGCAAGAGTCACAGGTCTGGCTGTTCTTTGTTTTGGCTCCCTCCACATATGGATGCATTAGCTGGAAAACCTTAAGCAAACTCATGAGCTTTCTTCGCTGAAGTCAGCTCACAGTCTCAAGACAGAGCTTCAAACATCTCTAATTTAGAAGGAAAAAAGTTACTAAATCTCACAGATCAGTTAGCTGTGATGAATTTCAACCTCTTCAAAATGTCAGTCTGCCACTCGGCATTAGGTAGATATTTTGGTAGATTAACTGGAACAGTACAAAATTCCCTGATTTCTGTTCATCTAACATACCCCAAAAAGGCAACTGGAAAAAAGATCAGTGAAATATACATTGTCTATATGGCTTTGTGTATAATATCTACTTACTTATCCTTGTAAATAAAAAATGCAGGTAGGCAAGAAGTTTGCAAGTTTTAACAGAGGCCTTTGAAAAAGTTACCATTTAGGGGGTCTTACTCTCATATAGTCTCTCTCCTTCCCTTCTTTCCTCCCTCATCCTCTGGATTAGCTTCTACCATTTACACTTAAAGCTCATTGTGATCTAGTTTTTATGTTTATGGCTTGTTAGTGATCTGGTCATGGTAGAAGCCTTTTGGATAGCAGCCCAATCCCATGACAAGAATTAAATTGATTTGCAGGAGTCAGCATTCCTTACTGCACCAGTGAACACAGCTTGACTGTGACGCTGGTACGTCCACAGTTTCTCCAAACCATGAAGCGATTCTATTTAGAAGTCAGTGATGTGTACTTATCAGATTACCATAGAGAGAAAAAGTTCCAAAGAGCTCTGTCCACTCTGTCTCACTTTCCTTTATTCTGCTAACACTCTCTTGCCATCTTGGTTTCTTTCCCAGCATGTGGAATTATTGCATTAAGTGCTTGCATTGCCTCATAGCTCTCTCATAGAGGGGGGAAAAAAAAAGCAGCAAGGCACCAACAGTTCCTCTCTCCCTCTTAGTAAGAATCAAGATTCAGTTTAGTTTTTAATCTTACATGTTCCACTTCCCTGAAGACACGGAGAAAGTTCTCCCTTAAGACCCCTTTCAGTTCAGTTTCATCCCATCCTCTTCTAAGAAGTTCCTCAATCAAAGAAGGGTATTTAGAAACGTCTTCCAATCCCTCAGGGAAACTGTTGGCAAGAATCACACAAGAACATTCAAAACACATCACTGAAAAAA
This sequence comes from Balaeniceps rex, assembly GCA_013401315.1. Lineage (NCBI taxonomy): Eukaryota > Metazoa > Chordata > Aves > Pelecaniformes > Balaenicipitidae > Balaeniceps > Balaeniceps rex. Next base: position 31,263 of record VYZW01003071.1, on the reverse strand, counting down.
TGTAGAAAAAGTTTTTTAATTAGTCTTTTGCACATATTCTCTTTTGGAATGAGCTAACTTTGGTTAAAAAAAAAATTAAGTCTTCAACTGACATAAACAGAAGCAGGACTGGGACACAATGACAGGCTTCTTCTGCACAGAGCATCCCATTAGGAGAACAAAACTGTGTATTCTGGAATGAAGATGCACTTGTGTATAGGCAGAACAACAGCATGGAGGATATTAAAACAAAAAAAAAAAGAAAAAAAAACCCAAACTCATGTATGCATTAATCCACTCTTTATATCTGGCTTTTAGAGTAAGAGGAAACAGCTGCATCAGAGGTAGAGTTGGTGCAATCCACTTGTGTAACTGAGAACAAAAGGGAATCTGCAAACACATAATGACTAAGGAGTTGCAGGCAATTTTGTGTACTCTGTTGTTTACAAAGTCATTTTTCCAAAGAAAATAAAAATAGAATAATAATATTGTTTTGAATTCAGCAGTTTAGGTAGTGAAAAGAAAGCTGTTCAGAACCCTCTACTGAAGAAATTACAATAAGCAAAATTGACCTACGTCTTGTGCTAATTCTTATCAGAATAAAAAGGAGTTAGAAGTAAGAAGCTGCACAACTTGCATTAAACGGCTATTTTAAATTGTATTTCTATGAGTCTTTGACTTTGTTTTGAGATAACTAATATTTTCTGTTATTTTTCTTTTCTGTGGAGGTGTGGTGATAAGCATATCTCAAGAAATCTGTGCCATTACTTTCTACCGGGACCTAGGACCTTAACAACTCCATCACCAATTAAACTGATGGTCTTTGCGAAAATACATGCACTAAAATGGGTCCTTTTTTTGCAAATTGTGTTTTTATTTTAGAGATTATAGTTTCAGGGCTATGATTAGCTAACTCTCATGGGAGCCAACATACTGTTTTTGTCGTCCTACTTTACAGATGCAAGTCTGACTGTGACTTTCATACCCAAGTGTGTCTGACCCCAGAAGAAAAAAAAAAAAGGAGATGAAGATTCAACAGAAAGATAAAAAGCAAAAAAAGGTTTAGGGTTATGCCAGCAAATGCCACCCAATCTGCATTTATTTCCTGTGCTGTAACAACACTAGCCCAGGAGTGAGCAGGAGAGGTTATGTTGTAGGCTGTTCACCATGCTCTGCTTGCTTCAAACACTTCCCAAGCCCCAAAAGCAGGAGTGGTTTCACAGCCCCAAAACACTTAGGGCTTTCCCCACTAGAAAGTAATAGTGGAAGAAAGAATTTTGCAGCATCTCCCTGGGCTAACCCATTTACCATCTAAAGGCTGAGGTGGCTTTTCTGTCATTCATCTTTGGTTTCTGGAGGAAAGCACCCTCTACGACTATTTTTGTATGTGCAAACCACTGCCTAGAACACACAATTGCAGAGTTCACAGGGCATTAGGATCCGTTTTCATGTTTGTAGCACTGCTTCATACAATTCTAAAAAGGAATCAGTGTGCCCCTCTTTCATAAAACTTGTTTTAGTACTCATCCAAGACAACTTGCTACAACTCTTTTAGTCTGCCTTCTTTTTTCCCCAAAAGGAAGCAAAACCTTCATAATTTAAGGAGCAGATGTCAATGTATGTACAATTTTACTAACCGTTCCACTCCATCATAGTCACCACCAATTCCTATCAATTCTGAACCTGCAATTTTCTTTATGTGGTCAAAATGATCTGAAAGAAAATATCAAAGAAAACAATATCTAAGCATCCAGCAAGAAGAAATAATACAGTTCAGACATATAGGCACTAGGCAACTGTTCTCCTTAATCATAGATTCTTAATCAAATCCTTTTAAAAAAAAGTCAAAAGACATCCTGATAATACAGGTTAAAATGTAATAATTCAGTTGACATATTCTGGATATTTATTAATGCTTAACTAGATGTTACCTGTTATTAAGTACATCAGGCAGCAATCTTCAAAATAACAGCTACACTGATGAGATGCAAATGAGGAAAAACACACGATCATCACAGCACATTAATTCCCAAAAAGTAGCCCACATATACCAACAGATTTTTCATTACCCATTACATACCTATGTTTTTCACTCTTAATTACAAAGGTTTAAGATGTTTTCCAGAAAGTAGCAACTACTTTGGGATTAATGGTTCTTGGCTCCATTTGGGAGCATCATGTCCTCCAGCTACACAACTTGTACCTCTTGTTATTGTTTAATGAATATTAGCTCCAAAAATACCTAGAGCTGGGGTAAGGTGTGGAAGGGAATAAAAAAGCTGTATAATTTACATGATCTCAAAAATGACGCAGACACCAGGAAATTCATAGAAACCACCCACAAAAACTACAGTATATTAACTTCAAACCTGCAACGGTAGAAACATTAACAACTTTTCTGCCACAGGCCAGTACATCTGCATTGAAAGTCACCATGATAATTCCCTTGTTCTTTTTCTGAAAGATACGAAGAGACAGGTGATGAATGGACACTCATGTGTCCTGCAAACCTCATGGGCATCTCATAGATCTTTCTACATCCATCCATCAGTGAGCATAAAAACACTCTATAAGTCAAAGCTCAGATGGCAACACAAGGCTCTGCCTCTCTGTCCTTTACCCTGGATTCACTATATTCTCACATAGCCCAAATCAGCAGAAGTCCAGTGACTATGTCAAACAAACTCAACCAGAATTTGAAAGTATTTGCAAACACTTCATTTTTGTAGCCAAAGACAAAACACAACCCAAAGAAATTGTCTCAGAAGTGAATGTGTAACTTGCTGCTCAGGGATCTGCTTATAAATCCAATTCAGAGATGAAAAGGTGAAAAGTAAACACCATGACTCGAAAGCGCAAGTTTGCCTCAGACTAGCCGAACATTGCCCTTAAAACAAAACCCAAAAAAACCCAAAAAACCAAACCAAACAAAAATAAACAAACAAAACCCCCCAAACAACAAAAAAAAACCCACAAAGCCAAAAACCATATTTCTCACCAGTTGCTGGAGAATATCATCAGGAACATTTCTTGAGTGATTACAAAGAGAAAATGCCGAGGAATGGCTGAAAATTACTGGTGCTTTTGAGATATTCAGTGCTGCTTTTGCTGTGGAATATGAAGTATGAGATAAATCTATCAGCATACCCAGGCGATTCATCTCCTTTACCACTTCCTAAAACAGATTTATAGACAACAGTGTCAGTATTAAGTTTCCTTAAAGGAAACAGTTTAGCTGATGTATGAAACAGATAAATAAATTCTGCAGCTGTCAGCTAGTCCTAAACATGCTGTGCCTGTATGGGTTTCTATTTACCTATTAATTTAATAGTCATTTATTCACTCACAATTAACCAGCACACCACCACGTGCTCAAAACTTAGAAAACTTAGTCAATTTAAAATAAGTAATTTGAACTGTTATTCACATCCTACTACTTCCACATATTAATTCATACATCTGATCTGTATTAAAACAATTGTTATAATTAAATCTAGCGCTTCTTTTACCCTAAGGAACATCACAGGGAATTTGGTTTGACTGAACCCTGATCACCTCCTAACTATCAAGAACTTCCAGTAATTAATTTTTAATGGCAAGTTGCTTTTGAAAAGATAAGGCCAGAAGTTGTTAGTTGCATGAGAGATTGCTTAGATTAGCATTCAAAAGAGATCCTTACTTGGCCGAATGGAGTCAGACCAATAACACTAGGATAAAAGTTGTATATTCCTTTGGATGACGATTCAGACCTTAAAAAGGCGAGTAAGGGAGAAGAAACATCATATTATTCTGGAGACTACAATATCAGCAACTGAAACTTCTTATGCTACACACAAGAAAAATCATTACCATGTCACATAGCCAAATGTAGGGATAATAAGCTATACAATACATATCTATTTTATGTTCATAACTGTTTTCTGGACATTATGCCTTTGGGTTTAGGACTGTTGTATGTTTGTGAAGCAATGCAAGACAAGCAAAGAGATGCTTGTCAGAAATTTTCTGATTAAACAAACCTTCATCAGAGAAGAAAAATACATTAGTTACCAAGGTGTATTGCAGGAATGTGTTAAAGTCATGTAACGAACACCCAGGTCATAATACATCCTCAGTGTTGCCAAACTACTGTCAATGGAGTGACCACCTTCTATTCCAATCAAACACGCGATCCTTCTACTGTCAGAGATACCTGGAAACAACAAAGGAAGATAATTACAAAGTAATTTCATGACAGATAAGAAGCCAGCTCTACTAAGCAACCAGTGTTATTGTAAATTGCAAGCAATAATACTGACATTTTCATAGAAGAGGAGCTTATACTAGTGCATATTTACATGGCAAATTTTCTCATGACTATGGTGGGCCAGGACCGTGCACAGAGACAGTTACTGTGGCTCAGTGGAAAAAATTAAGTTAAAGCTACTCTTTAAACTAGGATAACTTGCCTACTTGCAGCTCTCTGTCTTTTGCACATACCTCCTGCAATCCCATTTAAAAAATTTCATTACGAGAAAGGGCATCACCTTGGGAAGTTGTCACAAGTTCAAGCTCTTCATAGCTGTTACACATCCTCTTGACAATATCAATTTGCTCTAATGTCAGACGCACAGCATCCTTGTTCTGAGCGCTGCAAAGAACATACACGGACCAAAACTGAAAGAGACATTGACAAGTAAACCAGATAACTTGTCTTTCAACTTGGAAGCTTCATTTCCTAATAGGGAAGTTCATGAGCACAGACCAAAATAATTTCCTACAGTTTACAAGGGAGTTGCCACTATAGTTTTTCCCCCCAAAGGAAGAGTTACCATGCAAGGCAAGAGCATCCACTCCAGACATAATTAAAGCCTCCTGACACACTCCGCTACTCCACAATACACACAAGAAGGCAGAGGTAAGTTTACTTTAATTTATTTATCACAAAACAAACGCTGCTGTTTTGGTTAGGGGTACCTGGATTATAAACCACAAACTTTTGAAACACAAATGTTGTGGAAAAGTTTCTGTGGCTTTTCACTTTCATTGTTTTTTCTTTTTCAACAGAAAGAGCCAAAACCAAGGCCAGGAGTACTTTTGTCTTTGGGAAGGAGGCAAGTGTAAAAATATGTTCACAGACTCACAATGATGGCAATACATACCTGAGCTCCCACATAACCAGCCTGAAGTTTTGCAAGGTTTGTGTGGGTCTTGTTGAGTTCTCTTAAGTTGACTGTACTGAGTCTGTTTTGGTAAAATATTCTCAGCCGCAGTACAAAGTCATTGTGGCTAGAATTGAAACCAAATAGGTCTTGTGATAAAAATAAGTTGTTCCCCTTCTAACCCAAACATAATTTCTTCCACTGTTCATAGTCCCTTACACCATTAATTGCCAATAATCCTTGCAGTAACATATGCTTAAAAGTCTCCCTTCTTTTGCAAACAAGCTTTATTTCTTAATTAGGACAGCAAGAAACTTTTTTTGCTTCTCCCATTTTTATAGCTGTTGTGTTTCTGTGTCTATTTTTCTCCATATTGTTTCTGAAGGAATGGAAGAACTGAAATCAGCCACCACACTCCTTAGAAGCAAATACTTGTAGAATAGTCAGTGCTGCCTGTGCTAGAATAATCAGTGTTTGTGTTCCCAGGTCAAAATACGCTCACCACAGACATCATTCCTTCAGGTTGTAAGGATACCCTTTCACGTTATGATGCCTGCTTTCTAGCTACGCACGGAAGTCATTGATAATGAAAGATGCCATTAAATTACGGGAAGGAGACAAGGATATTATGCAAAGGGAGACAATAATCAAGTGGTGAAACCTGACCAGAAAATCACACACAAATGAATTTAGAATAACATGTTCCTATAGTAAATATCCTCGAACCAAAAGTCCTTCTGGATAAATCACTGCAACAGTAACTAACTGCTATGTGCTAGTAACAGCCTATGTCTCTACTGATCCAAACACTCTTCAGCATTTCCTCCTCACTTGTCAAGATTCACAAAGAGGATTTAGTAGAACATATTTTATATACCCATCGATTAAATGTGCATCTTGCATCAGCTTGATAGCTCGCTCTCTCATTGATTTCTCATAGCTGAATGGCACAGTATCAGAGAAGAACATCAACAGCCACAGCAACAATTTTGTTGTATTTCTCTTCATTTCCATTTTCCAGTTTGCTACAGCAAAGAGATACCACGATTATTTGCTGATGACAATGAAACAGCAAAATTTCCAGTCTGTGGAGGTTGTAGGCTTAATAGTATAGGCAGAGCCGAAACGCCTCTCCTTCTGGTAAGGCTGGGGTGAATTCTGCAGGAGGAAAAAAGAAAGACAGAGAATAATAAACAGAAGGATAAGGCTGAGGTACTTAATGCCTTCTTTGCCTCAGTCTTTAATAGTAAGGCCGGTTATTCTCAGGGTACCCAGCCCCCTGAGCTGGAAGACAGGGACGGGGAGCACAACAAAGCTCCCATGATCCAAGAGGAAATGGTCAGTGGCCTGCTCGGCCAATTAGACATACACAAGTCTATGGGGCCAGACGTCATCCACCCAAGGGTACTGAGGGAGCTGGTGGAGGTCCTCACCAAGCCCCTTTCCATCATCTATCAGCAGTCCTGGCTGACTGGGAAAGTTCCACTTGACTGGAGGTTGGCAAATGTGATGCCCCTTTACAAGAAGGGCTGGAGGGAGGATCCGGGGAACTACAGGCCTGTCAATCTGACCTCGGTGCCAGGGAAGGTCATGGAGCAGATCATCTTGAGTGCCATTACACAGCACGTCCAGGACAACCAGAAGATTGGGCCCAGTCAACATGGGTTTATGAAAGGCAGATCCTGCTTGACTAACCTGATCTCCTTCTATGACAAGGTGACCTGCTTAGTGGATGAGGGAAAGGCTGTGGATGTGGTGTACCTGGACTTTAGTAAAGCCTTTGACACCATCTCCCACAGCATTCTCCTGGAGAAACTGGCTGTCCATAGCCTGGACAGGCATACTCTGTGCTGCGTTAAAAACTGGCTGGATGGCTGGGCCCAAAGGGTGGTGGTGAATGGAGTTAAATCCAGTTGGAGGCC